>VMDO01008170.1:0-34061 GCA_007922755.1 Pedetes capensis | reverse complement strand
AGGATCGGATGCCACAGGGCTACAGCTGCAGGCCTATATTGAGCCTTATGAGTTCTTAATATAGTCTTGGTACAAGTCCTTCTAAAAATTTTGTAGCTTTATCATTCCCACTTAGGTCTGTGATCCATTTTTATTTGTTTGTTTGCTTACTTATTTATTTTTTTGCAGTACTGTGGAGTTGAACCCAGGGCCTCCCCTATACTAGGCACATGCTCTAAGACTGATCTGCACCCCTACCCTCTTTTTGTATTTTTTATTTTGAGACAAGGTATTGCTAAATTGCACAGGCTGCCTCTGGCCTTGAACTTGTGATCCTCTTACCATAGTCTTCCAAGTCAGAGATTACAGGCATATGCTGCCACCTGGATTTTAATTAATTTTTACATAGAGTGTGAGGGCCAGATTGAATTCATTGGTTGAATGTGGATATTCATTTGTTGCACCGTAAATTGTTGAAAAGAGTGTACTTCATTGACTTGCCATCGCTACTCTGTTGAAAATCAGTTGACATCTTATGAATCTATTTCTGGACACTAAGTTTGTTCCATTGTTGATCCTTTTGCCAATACTAGACTGTCTTGATTATTATAGTTTCATAGCAAGTTTTTTGTGGTACTGGGGGTTGAACCCAGGGCCTCGCCCTTGCATGCTCTGCAAGTGCTGGACCACTGAGCTGCCCCTGTGGCCCATCTTTTTACTTTTTGAGACAGGGTCTCGCTAAGTTACGCAGACTGCCTCTTGTCTCGCACTTGGAATCCTCCTGCCTCTGCCTCCCGAGCTGCTGGGATTACAGGTGTGTGCCACCACACCCGGCCCTCAAACCAAGTTTTATAGTCTGGTAGTATGACTCCTCCAACCTTGGTCTTCCTGAATTATTTTGGCTAGTTTAGTTCTTTGGTGTTTCCATAGAGTCGCCTTACCAATATCTACAAAATCCCACTGGAATTTTAACGGGGATTGTATTTAATTTATAGATCAATTTGGGGGAATTCCCCCCCCAAAAATATTAAGTCTTTCAATCCATAAACATGATCTTTCTCTTCATTTTATTATGTTTTCTTTCCTCAGGTTTTTGTTTTGTTTTGTTTCTTTGTTGTTAAGTATTTTTATCATGAAGAATTTGACCAATTTCTATAATTTACAGGTTATAGCTCCTGAGTGTATTTTGTTGAATTTATACCTAAATATTTTTTCCTTTTTTCTTTTCAGTGCTAAATGGCATAGTTTAATGCAGCTGTTCATTACTAGTATAGAAATAAAATTGAGTGTTGTCTGTTGACTTTGTATCCAATGACCTTACTAAATTCAGTTGTTAGCTTTAGGAGCTTTTAGTAGATTAGTAGTATAATATTTTTAAGTTTGTCGAGTTGATAGGTAAAAGCTGGTATACCAGTATTCATTGTTTTATTCTCTGGTTACCTTTGTGTGATCCTTTGTGGAGTACCTTTCCCTGTTGTGAGTTTCCTTTGTGATTGTTTCCATTCTTCTGGGTTTGTTTGCTTGATTTTTGGACTGAGTATACTTCCACTTTATCAGCTGTCTTTTAAATTTGTGTATGTTGATTT
Source organism: Pedetes capensis (assembly GCA_007922755.1). NCBI lineage: Eukaryota > Metazoa > Chordata > Mammalia > Rodentia > Pedetidae > Pedetes > Pedetes capensis. Next base: position 32,496 of record VMDO01008170.1, on the reverse strand, counting down.
TTGGGGACACCAAGAGTTGGTTTTTGGTTTGTTTGGGAGTTTATTCTTAGGTTTTGGTTTTCTTTACATTTTTGTGCAATCAGAGCTTTAGTCTTATGGTTTCAATCTTTGTCACGATGATTAGAAAGGCCTTCCCCACTTCTTTGTATCCTTAACTGGGAATACATAATCCAGAATTTTCTTTTGTGCACATTTATGTAGTACATTTTGTACAGTGTAAAATCACTCTCTTTTATTTGTCTTAAATTGACTGCATTTAAATTCCTAGTCTAATTATTTCATTTCAGGAATTGGTATAGAGATGATTTTGTTGCCTTGTTATGTCCCCTCTATATCCCTGGGCGAAAGAATCTCCTGACCCTTCCCCATGGCGGAGTTGTATAAGATGAGGAGGAAGAGTGTCGTCACTGTCCCTGAGCACTGAGTTGGGGGGCAGAGAAGTGGTTTTTTTTGTGTGTGTTTGTTTTTTTTTGTGTGTGGTACTGGAGGTTGACCCCAGGGCCTCCCGCTTGCATGCTCTGCAAGTGCTGGACCACTGAGCTGCACCCTCAGCCCATTTTTTTTACTTTTTGAGACAGGGTCTTGCTAAAATACGCAGACTGCCTCTGGTCTCAAACTTCTGATCCTCCTGTTTCCGCCTCCCAAGCCGCTGGGATTACAGGCATGCGCCACCTCGCCCGGCTCACAAATGTTTCTTTTCTAATTGGGAGGAAGGAAAAAAAAAAAACCAAGATGATGTATTATATATATTAGTTCATTACTTTTTTCATTCAGCAGTATATTATGGGCAGCTTCATGTCAGAACAGTTGTTGTTAGTTGCTGTCTAGTCGAGTCCAACTCATAGCAACCTTCAGAGGGTTTTCAATGGCTGACTGTTTCGGGATTGCCTCGGGAGTGGATTACCACATCCTTCTCCCAGTCAGAACAGTTAGTTCTCCTTTATTTTTAAAGGTGCATAATTTTCTGCTTTATGAATGTACCATAATTTAACTATTTTTCTATTGGTGTACATTTTCTTTGTTTTTTCCATTGGGTGTAATGCTACAGTGAATTTCTTGTTGCCTGTTTTAACCTGCAGGTCTCTTTAATGTGGGGAACAAGTTGCTAGTAAGCCTGGATTTGCTTTTTGCAATCCGAAACCAGATCAAGCTGGGAGAGGACCCCAGGGTGTCTGTCAACATTGTGCTGCAGTCTGTGCAGGAACAGACAGGTAAAAGGTTGTCTTCTTCCCTTTCCCATGTTTAGTTCTACGCACTCTGGGAATTTTCAGTAATAGGCTTTGGTTGAAAAAGTAATTTTAGAGAAGAGTCAGGTATTTTCGAAAGAAGACATTCTTGATTTTCTAATGAGCTCTTCCTCTTGAATTTTATAAATGCCAAACTAACTACGGACAGCGTCTGTCTTTCCATATATCCAGGAACCTTTGGCCACTGCTGACGACTTGGAAGCATGTCCTCTGGTCAGAGGTAGACTTGGCTTCATAGCATGTCAGACTCATTCTGAATGCACAGCCTCTGGATGTCTAGTCCCAAGGCCATGCTGAGACCCAGGGATGGGGGCCATACTCTTTACTCTCTAGGAGTTCTTTACCCCCTTGCTCTCCTTCCTTTTGTTTGTGCTTCACCCATCCCCTTCTTACAGGCTCCAGTCCTCCTGTGCTTTGCCTGCTATGGAAGCAGTTGGAGTTGAGCAAGGTGCTAGAGCCACACTGGCCCGTTTGAGACTTGGCGCTGCCACTTGGTGGCCCTGTGATTTTGAGCAAGTTATTCTGTACCTTTATTTCTCCGGTTGTAAAATAATGATTACATAATAGCTCCTGGTTCATAAAGAATTAACTTGAGAATGAAATTATGTACCATTTAAAGCTCTTACCACAGCATCTACTACCTAGGAGGTACTTAGTTCAAGGCAGCTGTCACTTTGGAATTGCTCTTTGGGTTGCAAAGTACCTGACCCTCATGGTATCTAGTACTCTTGGGTGGTTTTAGGGGAGAGTCAGTCCTGCTGGAGTGCTGTTCTTGCTGGCCACTGGCTTGTCTCTAGTGCCTTCAGGGTCTTTTTCTGTGACCTTCTCAGTGCTCTTGTTGTCCTTCTAGAGAAGACTGTGACCTCAGAGGAGCTGAGCCAGCTGCAGGAGCTGTTGTGCAATGGCTACTGGGCTTTCGAGTGTCTCACTGTCCGAGACTACAATGACATGATCTGTGGCATCTGCGGTGTGGCCCCCAAAGTGGAAATGGCTCAGAGGAATGAAGAGAATGTGCTGGCACTGAAGAGTGTGGAGGTAAGTACCTCTCAGTCACCGTGGGTGACTTTCAGAACTGTCCTCTCACTGGGGCACTCATCTTCCTGCATGCTGTCCCAGGGATCGATGGCTCCAGTCCTGTCTGGCTGAGGCCAATGGCTTTTTCCTCCTACAGCTCAGAGTTCTATGTGAGGAAAGCCAGGAGGCATCAGAAGACTTGTCTGTTCAATTACTCATTAATCACATTCATGGACTAGTTGTACTTTCTAAACTTCTTATTGTTTTATTTGCTTATTTATCATTTATTTACTTATGTTGGCACTGGGGATTGAACTCAGTGCCTGTGCATGCTAAGCATGTGCGCTGCAACTAGTCTATAGCCCTAGCCCCAAGATGCACTTCTTGGACTCTTGGGAAACATTGGTTTAAAAAAACAAAAACCAGTTTGTTTTCGTGGAACTCTTATTCTAGTTTGGGGGAGGCAGATGGAAAGAAGTACATGTCAGGTGGTCATGACTGTTGTGAAGCACAGTAAAGCAGAGGGTGAGGAAAAGAGCAGGCTGGTGGACAAGACCATTCCTGCTTCATACAGGGCATTCGGGGCAGGTCTCTGATAATGGTGACATTTGAGTAGAGATCTGAAACCTTTAGGGCTGGGGTTTAGCTCAGTTCGTAGAATGCTGCCCTGCACACTCTGAAGCCCTAGGTTCTGTCCCCAGCACCGCAAAAATGGGAGAAGGACCTGGCAGCCCACTCTCAATACAATCCCAAAAACAATCAGCCATTGAAAACCCTGTGGATAGCAGAGAAGCCCTGACATAGTGCCAGGCAAGGCACGGCGTCGAGGAGTGTTTCATTCTCTTGTACATGGGTCACTCACTGTGAGTCAGATCCAACTCAAGAGCATCTAACAACAACTACTGAAACCTTTGTAACTTTAGGGAGGAAGATTCCAGGCAGAGGGAACAGCAAGAACAGACTCTGAGACAGCCTTGCCAGGTATGGTTGAGGTGCAGCAAGAAGGCCCGTGTGGCTGAACTGAGGGAGGGAGGGAGTGGTAGGGTGTGTGAGGTTCAGAAGCACAGGAGGCCAGACCCTACATAGGTCCATGTGGGCCATTACACAGAGTGAAACAGAGAGCCGCTGAAGATATGGAAGGCCTGAGGTGACTTGGGTTCTGAACTAAAAAATTTTCACACTGGATAACACGAAATTCAGATGGCTTCATAGATTATTCAGAACAAATCCAACAAGTGTATGATTTCAGTCATAGGAGAAGAATAATAAAAGCAAGTATCTTTCCCAAACTTACCATATAAGGCTATATAACTGAAAACAAAAATCAAACCTTTTCAATATAAGAGAAGAAACTGGGGCTGATTATACTAATGAGTATGTATGCCAAAGTCTTGAATGAGATAATAGCACATCAGATCTAACAAAGAATAAAGTAATGAATGGGTCATAACCAAGTGCATCACCCAGAAAGCAAAGTTGTTTCAACATTAGAAAATATATCAGTGTAATTCAGTACTTAACGTATTAAAAGAGAAAACTCATGATTATTTCATTAGATGTAGGGGGGAGAAAGCTTTTCAATGAGATTCAACACCACTTATGGTACAACTTTTGTTGTGGCTGTTAGGTGCCATCGAGTTGCGGCCAACTCATGGCACCCCTCATACAGTTTTCAATGGCTGATTGTTTCAAGGTTGCTTCGGGAGTGGATAGCCATGTCCTTCTCCCGTTTTTGTTCGTGCTAGGGATTGAACCCAGGGCCTCAGCGAATAGTGGCACTCTACCAACTGAACTAAAACTCTTAGCAGGCTGAGAATAAGGAATCTTCCTTAACTTTGTACAGGGTTTTCTTGTTAAGTGCTGTCAAGTCCAACTCCTAGTGACCCTATGTACAACAGAATGAAACACTCCCCGACACTGTGCCATACCTGGCACAGAGTATAGAGGAAAAAAACAAAATCCCATGAAAGGTACTTTGTCATGATCACACTAAGTGGGTAGGTAGGGGTGACTCTTGGATTTGTGAATAGTTGTACTGAGGTGTGAGGTTTCTATCTGTGAACGCTACCATGGTGAACAAGACAACTGGGACATGAAGTGACTCTTTAGGCACCAGACCTGCATCTCACCTGCCAGGGCAAGTGCAGAAGCTCAGGAGAACAGCTTTGGTATACTTTGGCCTGGCCAGCTAAGCACCCTAGGAGATTAGTGCATATTGTGCCTTTTTCTTCCTAACTGAAAAAGCACATGTACTGATCATATAGTAACTTCTATTTGAAAGATGGTGTTGATAATAAGACATGTAGAAAAACAAGCATAATACCTCCTGTAGCATTTTATTTTGTTTTTGTTTTGTTTTTGCAGTACTGGAAGGTTGAACCCAGGGCCTTGCTCATACTCTGCAAGTGCTCTGCCTATGGGCTGCAGCCCTAGCCCCAGCCCCATTTTACCTTTTATCTTGAGAGAGGGTCTCACTAAGTTGCACTGGCTGCCTCTGGCCTAAACTTGTGATCCTCCTGCCTCTGCCTCCCGGGTTGCTGAGATTACAGGCATGTGCTACCATGCCCATCTTACCTTTTGTTTTATTTTATTTATTTACTTATTTTTGTGTGTGTCATGCTGAGGATAGAACCCAGAATCATTTGCATGCTAGGCAAGCACTCTACTTACTACTCAGCCCATCTGTACCCTGTAGCCTATTAAGTGTTCCTTATAGATAAAAAGAACTGTTTAAAAAATTTTATTTATGTGAACCATGGCTTTTTTTCTGTTGCTTCACTGTGCAGCTATTTCCACACTAATTCAAATCTGCCTAATGATAGTGATAATGATACAGCTAAGACTTAAATATGCCACATTCTTACTCTGTGCCAAGTGCTTTACTCTGTGACTTAATTCTCACAACTCTAGATACTGGAACTGAAGCTCAGGGGGTCTAGGCACTGCCACGCCCACCTCCTGTGCCTCTGCTCTCTGGTGTTTCTAATCACATCTGGCTACCGTGAGTTTTTCATTTTCAGAATAGATGGGTGCCCACTTCCATCAAAGGGCACATCTTCTAGTCCTGCCTGGCCCCTGCCCTGTCCCAGCCAGGGCTCCTCTGGCACAGAGTACCATTCCCTTCATTCTCAGTTCCCTTCCCTTCTCTGATGCCAGCTACTTTTTTCCTGAAGACCACGACTTCTTTGTTTTCTACGGCTTTTGGGTGTGGAGAGTGATGTGATGCTTGTGGGTAGAAGAGCTATGCAGTTATCTGTGAGACTGCTTGGCCCTTCTCGAGGTGTGTATAGAGGAAGAGCTCCGAGCTAATGACAATAACTATTTCAACTTGTCTACTCAGTATTTCCTGCCCCCTGGCTGCTTGTGGGGAGGGTGGACATTTGGGCCTCTTCCTGGATGTAGGTGTGGAATTGTGGTGAGAGAAGTGTGCCATTCACAGTATGCACTAAGCACCCTGCAGAGTGAGAACAAGGAGGAATGAGGAAGCAGAGACGCCTTTGTGTAGTGCATGCTTGGATTCTAGTGGGCATCAGAACTCCATAGCACAGTGATTCTTAAATTGCTTACCATGGAGGACTTACTGGCCCACATCTGTGGGGTATCTGATTCAGGAGGTCTGGAGCGGGGGCCAGGAATTTGCACTTGTAAGCGTTTCCAGGTGTGTTCATGCTACTGGTCTGGGACCACCTTTTGAGAACCACTTGCTTCAGGGAACTTTTAAAAATGCAGAATCACAGATTGATTTCATACAGATTAAGATGTGGCCCTGGTATTTGCATTTGTTTTTTTGTAGGGGTGGGGTGTCACTGGGACTCAGAACCTAGAACCTCGTGCATGCTAGACCAGTGCTCTACCACTGGCTATACTACCAGCCTCTACATTTCTAATAAGTAACTTGCTGGCTCTGATCAAAGTAGTAAGATCCAGGTCACACTTTAAGGACCATATAGGAGTGCATATAAAAAGAAAAATTGGGCTGGGATGATGCTCAGTGGTAGAGTGCTTTAGCATGCTTGGCTGGTCTCCAGGAATGGAAAAAAAATGTGTATATGTATAAAAATTGATTAGTTCTATCCAGGGTACAAGAGATAGCTGTGTGCTGACAAGATCCAAGATCCAGGAGGGCCTTGTGGAGGTGAAGAATCCATAGGGCCTTGGAAGATGAATACAAGTCCACCGAATAGAATTCTGACTATTTTTGCCAACAGCTGTAGAGATTGAGAGTTGGGTTTTAGAACTGGCCTTATGTTCACATTCCTTTTCTGCCCCTGCTTTTACAGTCTCACTTCACACATTGCCAGACTTACTTATTAGTAGTTAAGTAGACAGTACCTGGTATAACAGTCACTCAAATGGTAGCTCCCCTTTTCTCCCAAGATTAGAAAATGACATGAATAAATGCATAGAAGCAAAGGACTTGGGGACTCTCTTGGTTTGAAAGCGTTCTGTCGTATGGGAGAAAGAAAGGGCAGTTGGGTACTAAGTTGTGGAATTCCGAGGTGCCCTGGCAGTGCATGACTCCTGCCCTTTGCTGAGCTTTGGTTTCCCAGGTGTATGAAGGGGTGAGCCTGTTGTGTTGTTAATATTGTCACTCCTGTCGTTCAGCCTTTTTTATCTTGACCTTTTAGTTCACCTGGCCTGAATTCTTGGGCTCCAGTGAGGTGAATGTGGAGGACTTTTGGGCCACAATGGAGACAGAAGTGATTGAGCAGGTGGCATTCCCTGCCAGCATCCCCATCACCAAGTTCGATGCCTCTGTCATTGCCCCCTTCTTCCCACCACTCATGAGAGGAGCTGTGGTCGTCAACACTGAGAAAGACAAAAACCTGGATGTGCAGCCAGTACCTGGTAAGGCCACCTGATGGCTCATTGTGTCAGAAAATGACTTAGTCAGGAGTCTGGGACAAGATCCACGGCAAGACAGCATGGTGGTAGAGAAGAAAAGCAGCCCTACCTACAGGACTCTATCTAAAACGATAATGACCACTGTAATAAGATCCCTTGGAGGTTAAAATCAAGAGGGTTTAAAGAACTACCTGTCATATTATATAGGACAGATGTACAGCTCACTTGTCAGCTTTCTGGGAAGCACTGCACTGAGTGGTGGAAAGCTTGCAAAAAAAAAAAAAAAAAAAGATGATAAGGCTTCAACCCCAAAGATTGTTATTGCAAAAGTGGAGGAGGAGACAAAGGAATCTGCTTTCAAAACTGATCTTTGCGATGGCTTTACAGGTGGCTTGTGGATTAGACACTGAGAAGCCCTGGACTGGGTATGAAGAGTATAAGTTTCTGACAACTTGGGTTTGATTCCTTGCTATGCCACTTAGCAGCAGTGTGACCTCTGGAAAGTCCCCTTGTTACCCTGAACCTCTGCTGCTACATCTATAAAAAGAGTGTGATAATCTTACTCACCCCCTAGGTTGTTGAGGTAATATAGAGTAATAACCTTCTACTTTATTTTTAACTGCAGCTCACAGTAAGAAATACGTTTTATGTCATGACCCAGAATCATATCCGTACATGCACAGGCGTGTGCATCTATAGCTGAAAACCTTCACAAAATAGTATTTTTCCTTACCAAATCAAATATATTTTATTTTCTATTTTATTTCATTTAAAAATTCTAGATAATGATTTGTTAAATTGATTTCGTAAGTACTTAACATGCTGTAATCTGCTGATTCTCAAACGTACTTCCTACCATTAGATATTCAGTCCTGCCCCATATTTGGTACTTCAAGGCCCAGATATGTTGTTGCAGTGCTAGAGATGGAACCCAGGGCCTACTGCGTGCTAGGGCAAGCGCTCTACTACTGAGCTATACCCCCAACCCAGGAATTAATTTTTGGTTTTGTTTGATTTTTTTTTTCTTGTTTTTTAGTACATAGGGGTTAAACCCAGGGCCTCACACATACTTTGCAAATGCTCTACCACTGAGCCAATTTTTTATTTTTCACTTTGAGTCAGGGTCTCACTAAGTTATACAGGCTGCCTCTGGCCTCACAATCCTCCTGGTTCTGCCTCCTGAGTCGCTGGGATTATAGCCGTTTGTCACCATGCCTGGTGCAGGAATTTTTATTTTTATATTTTTGAGGCCCCTATGCAGCAGTTCCCTTGGTTAGCCAAGGTCAGGAGGCTAGCATATAAAGAGCATTTAAAAAATGGAAGCTGCTGCAGATGTGGTAAGCATCCATGCTCTTGGTTCTGAAAAAAAGAAGACTTTCATTAGAAGCTGACACATTTTAGGGGTCTTTGCAGTGTCTGTGTGCTGGGTACCTCACTTTAGATGTTTCAGGGCATATTCTAGTTCCGAGAGACTTTGGCTAGCTGCAAAGGTGGTAGACTGTCTTAAGTCCCACTTCTCCCAGCACCCTGGGAAGCACTTACTGCAGAGCTGGCTTCTGTTGCGTGCCATCCTGAAAGCCCAGCCCCCTTGTTCTCATCCTTAAGCATAAGGGACTGCACTGTCATCTCTTGCAGGCAACGGTAGTGCCTTGGTGAGGCTGCTTCAGGAGGGAGCCTGCAAGCTTGAGGAGCTTGGCTCCTATGATGAGGAGGAGCTGCGGCGCCTGCTGAGGCAGTGTGGCATCCCCTTCAGGGCCGAAGACTGCAGGGTGAGTGAATGGGGCGGTGGTAGAGACTGGGGCTTTGGGAACAGGCTGCTTGGTCTCCTTTCTGAGGAGGATATGAACACCTGTGACTGGGCACCTGTGTTGGATGGAGGGTGCTGGCAGCCAGGGAGCCTGGGAGATAGCAGCAGCCAGACGGTGATATGCACGTGAGGACTGAGCCTCCAGTCGGTCCCTCCTGTTGAAAGTAGTGGGCCGAAACACTGGGGTCAGGTCTTCTGGTGGTTCTTACTCGATGAACTTGGGTAAGTTATCTTGTCTTACTTTTCCTTCTTTGTAAAATTGAAATGGCTAAAATACCAACTTCACAAGTCTTTTTGTAAAGAATACACTTACACAGCATCTGGTATTCAGGCTCTTAGAAAATAGCTGCTATTGTACATGTAGACTATATGTGTGTATAAGTTTTATCTGTACGTTACTTTTGTCCTTATCTCTAGGCCATTGGAAGTATGCTTTTTTCGATTCAGATTCAAATGTTAGCTCCTCTTTTAAGGTTTCCCTGGCCTTTGAACAATAGAAGGCACCAGGTCCCAGAGTCTGGCAGCCTGGTCAGTCAGTGGGCTTTGTCTGTGACTCAGTCCCTGTGGAGCCTCCAGGTGCTCCCCTGTACCTAGAGGAGGTTGGCTGGTGAGGCTCTGCGACCCAGTCTGGCCTGGCAGTTGACTCCTTTGCTGTTGGTTTGGGGTGAGCGTTTGATGCTGAGCACCAGGCCTGATCCCTTAGCATTCACTCCTGTCTATTTTTGTCCTGTCTTGTCTTTCCTCTTCAGGATCAGCTCTGCTTCTCCTTACTGGCCCTCTATGAATCTGTACAGAATGGACCCAGAGCTAGGCAGCCCCCGCCTCATCTCACAGGAGGTAAAATCTACAAGGTGTGCCCCCATCAGGTGAGAGGATAACAAGGAAGAAACTTGGGGTGAATCTGCTAATGCTACACCGCCCACAGAGAATCTGATGATCCAGCTCATCTTTTGAGGGTTAGGGCTTTAGTCAGTGTTCAGTCTGGGCAGTAGCTGCCTGTGGGTCAGGTGCCATGCTGTAGGCTTGAGGTGGAGCCTGGGTCATTCAGCAAGTGTATTTATTAAGCACCCTACCATGTGCTGGGCCCAGGTCACCTGTTAAAGGTATAGAGGTGAGCAACAAAGGTTTTACTCCTCCTCCCTAGTTGACCTTGGGGCTGGGATTTAGCTCAGTTGGTAGAGCGCTGCGCTGCAGTCTCTGAGGTCCCGAGTTCAATTCCCAGCACCGCAAAAAATGGGAGAAGGGCCTGGCAATCCACTCCCAAGGCAATCCCGAAACAGCCATTGAAAACCCTATGAGGGTCGATATGAGTCGGATACCGACTCGATGGCATCTAACAACAAAGTTGACCTCATCTTTTAGTGGAGAAATAAAGTCACTACCGCTTATAATGCTAGCTTGAAGGAACCAAACCAGGACCTTAGCTAGAAAGTAATAGGAAGTGACCTGCCACACAGGAAGTGACAAGGCAGCCAACGAAGGCTGAGGCCTGAGGCTGGAGAGGAGTGAGCAAACAGCCAGGGAAGGCACGTTCTCCAGCAGAGGGACTGCTAGAGGCCCAATTCGCCATTAGGATCTTGTTCTGAAGGTGGGGAGGGGACCTTTCAGGTGGTATTGAGAGGGAAATGGGGGTGGTGACATGGGCTGATTTTGGTTTGGAGACAGTCACTCCAGGTGTCTGTGAAAGAGTATGGACAGAGTAGGCACCAGGATAGCTCCAGGACGGGTTACATACCTGACGGCAGAATAGGCCCAGGAAGACACTGGGGTGTAAAACAGGACTGTTGACAAATACTGGGTGGGGTGGGGTGTCTCAGCAGAGCATCTGACCCGAGGATGAGTCAGAGCCACCTGAGGTTATCAGCCACTGGAACAGAGGCTCCGTCTGCAGGAGAAGATCAGATCTCCACCTGGGCAGAGCAGAGCCTGCTCGGGGTGGTGCTCATGTGACTGGGGGACATCTTGTGAGAGGCAGTTGATAGCGCAGGAGCTCACATGTTGTCCTGGGGCTGTGAAGGGCAGTGTATTGCTTGGAAAAGAAAGCCATGTGGGCGTGAGTGCACAGTTCTCTAGTGTACTCCGAGCTGTCCAGCACGGCAGTGGTGCTGGGGTCAGGGGCTGTCAACAAAGGTGGCTACTGGACTACAGGAGGGGCTCCTATCTGGGCAGCACATTGGGGCCTGGTGGGAAGCTTGCTCAAAATCCAGGTGGTTAGACACAGCAACCCTAATTCCTTAGTCTTGGGTTGGGGCCCAGGATCTCCATTTGTAACTGGCTCTTAGCTGCTGGTGCTGTGTGGCTAAGATTGGGAACCACTGGATGATGCTTGGTAAGGTGATATGTAGAGGAAATGTCCTGAGATGCCCTTCAGCCCAAGGTAAGAGTAGGATAGCCCCAGTTTTCTCTGAGGAAAACAAGTATGAACTGTTGACTTCATTTAGGGACAGAAATAAGAGGAGAGAGCCAGGCATGGGGCTCACACCTATAATCCCAGCAACTCTGGAGGTGGGGGCAGGAGGGTCCCAAGTTTGAGGCCAGAGACAGCCTTTGTAACTTAGTGAGACCCTGCCTCAAAATAAAAAGCAAAAAATGGGCTGGGGGGTGCACCCTATTTGTAGAGCACTTGGCAAAGTATGTGCAAGGCCCTGGGTTCATGTTTCAACTATCATAAAAGGAAAAAAAATAGTAGAAGGGGCACAGAATGTCACGGGCCCTGGCCTCAGTTGTGAAGCTGATTGTTGCATCTTCCTGGGAAGAAATGAGTGAGGGCCCTACTTGGGTTGTCTGCAGATTGGCTCCTTAACCCTGCACTGGGTCCGCTGTCTCTCCCCAGGTGGTCTGTGGTTCCAAGTATCTTGTTCGAGGTGAAAGTGCCCGTGACCATGTGGACCTGCTTGCCTCTTCCCGCCACTGGCCCCCTGTCTACGTGGTAGATATGGCCACACCAGTGGCCCTGTGTGCTGACCTCTGCTACCCGGAGCTGACCAGCCAGATGTGGGGGAGGAACCAAGGCTGTTTTTCTAGCCCTACAGAGCCACCTGTGGTGAGTTACCTCCTAAAGAACTGGAGTAAGTCCTGCAGGCTGACTGTGTCCCACCCTGCTGGTTCTTCCAGCGGGGGCCTTCCTGGGAACCATCTCCAGTGTCCTTTTTCTCTCTACTAATATTTTGTCTTAATGCACTACAGTCACGTTTCTTCAAACATTTTCCTGACTAGTCACTGTGTGAGGCCACAGCATATCATTTAGTGTGCCTGAGGTGTTCCAAGCACACATATCTTGTGTTAAAAGAGGTTACCTTCCAGATAAGCTAGGAAATTGCCGCCTTTGAACATCATTGTGCACACTGGCCAGCTCTGGAGCACACGGTTTAATTTCTTAGAGTTGACCATGAATATACTACGTGGCATTCCTGTTGTGATGTAGAGACTCAGTGATTTTAGAAGATATTGCCTCTAGAACTATAAGCTAAGTAAACTTCTGTTCTTTATAAGTTTGGAAAAAAAAAAATGGGAGCCAGGCATAGTGGTTCACACCTGTAATCCCAGCACTTGAGAGGCTGAGGCAGGAGGATAGTGAGGTTGAGGCCAGCCTGGGAGACACAGTGAGTGATACCTTGACTCAAACAGCACCAAAGGGTTGGGGGGAAGTTGGATTACGTTGTGGGTGTAGCTCAGTGAGGCCCTGCGTTCACTCCCTAGTCCTGCTCTTCTCTGACTTCCTTTTATTAAAAGGGGAAAATAAGGCCCATACAGGGAAATGGATTTGACCAGGCTCACACTGTAGATCAGTGGCGGAGCCCATGTTGCCCTGGTTGGTACATTGTACCAGGCAGCAGTTCCTACCAGAGGCATACACACCCCAAGGCCTGCCTATGGCCTTTGCTGGAAGAGGCATTAGAAATGAAAGTAGGAAGAAGGGAAATAAGTGCCCTGCCAGGTGCATTGTGGGAGATGAAGGCCTCTGGCTTTGCTTTGGATGTGGACATCGTTGTCATCACTTCTTGGGGCTCTTGGGCTCCAAGAGCTTGTGCTAGGTACCCTAAAGTGGTGGCTAGGCCTCCCGCAGAGCTGGTTCCTCCCACTCCCCTGCAGCCTCAGTTGACTAGGTACAGGGTGGTGGCAGCTCAAGCAGTCCAGCGTCTGCTCTGGTCCTGTACTCAAGTGAGGAAGTGGAGGCACAGAGGATGACGGGAGGGGTCTTGGCCCAGGAACACTAAGATTTAATCGGGCTGCCGACCTGTGGCCTTGCTCTCACACACGGCGCGGCTTCTACCGTCGTCACTCCCTGTTTCTCATGTGTCCTCTAGAGCATGTCCTGCCCCGAGCTCTTAGACCAGCACTATTCCGTGGACATGACCGAGGCTGAGCACTCCGTCCAGCACCCCGTCACCAAGACTGCCACCCGGCGTATTGTCCACGCAGGCACACAGCTTAGTCCTGTTGACGCCAGTGCTGGGCACCACTCCTTGTCCCTGTGCCCTGAGTTGGCACCCTATGCAACCACCCTGGCCTCCATTGTAGACAGCAAAGCAAGCAGTATCCGCCAGCGGCCCATTGCCTTTGACAACGCCACCCACTATTACCTCTACAACCGCCTCATGGACTTCCTCACCAGCCGTGAGATCGTCAACCGGCAGATCCATGACATCGTGCAGAGCTGCCAGCCTGGCGAGGTGGTCATTCGTGATGCCCTCTACCGCTTGGGGGTTGCTCAGATCAAGACAGAGCCTGAGGAGGACGGTGAGGAAGAGGAGGTGGCCGCAATGGCAGAGTAAGCCAGGTGTTGTACAGGGACTGCACCATCTCTCAAGCCATACTGTGGCCCTTGCCCACGGCAGACCTTCCAGGAGCCTTGCAGAAGCAGCCACCTGTGGGGAGGGCCTCTGACTGCTGGGACTGACCAAAGAGCTTCCATTTCCTGAGTGTGGTGGGCTCAGAGCCCTCACTTCTCAGCCCTTCAGGGCTCAGGAGAGGTGCCAGGAGCCCCCTCGCTGGCCCTGAGAGAGCACGTGGGGCATGGTGTGTGTAGGGTGGGGAGGGAGGCTGAGGTAGAGGCTGTCGGCTGGTTTCCTGGGCCCGCCGCGGGCTGGGGAGGAGGCCCTGCAGCAGGTGAGGAGGCTGCCAAACTCCCCCACCTGTGCGGAACCCTGGTTCCAGCTCTGTAGGCCCGTGAGTTCTTAGCCTACTGCCTTTTGACTAGGCGCCTGGGTGACTTAGTTCACTCTAGGGGTCCCTTTGGGCTCTTGATTCTCCCCAAAGGAGAGACGCATTTCCCCAGCTTTTCCTGCATCTGCGTCTGGGGGAAGCTGAGGAGGGAGAAGAGTCAGCCACAGCTCTCTTCGGGGCCTGTCCTCTGCCCAGAGCTTTGGGGAAGAGCATTCCCTTCCTCCTTTCCCTGGCCACTGCTGCTGTACCCTACATCCTCTCTGGGCCCTGGGACCCTCACCACAGAGGGGATGTGGCCCATGGTTGTGACATAACCTGGCAGCAGTAGGAAAACTCCCTTCTGTGAAGGGGAAGCAGACGGGGCCATAAGGAAACAGCAGGACTGGCTCAAGTGCCCATGGTTTGCTCAGGGCCTGGGAATTGGCCAAGTTAATTTATTGAGAGGGGTGGAGTAGGTGACTTTTTTCCCCCTTTCTCTTCCCCTAAGAAGAATAAAGTTTATTAAATTATCTGGTTTTGATGAAGCAAGAGCCAGCTCCCTGCTCATTGTGTGGGCTCCAGGGTGGTCGCATGCTGGAGGGGCCAAGCTCGTCACCTGCTGTGAGGGAGAGGAGGAAGGAGGTCCCAGGGGATTTGCAGGCACACGCACGGCACAGAGAACATGAGGCCAGCTGTGTTAACGCTGTTAGTTTAATGGTGGCAAGGTCATCCTGCAGCACGACGGTTAGTTAGGGTGAGTCAGCCTGGGGAGTGTGTGCTTGTTTGGTGTGGCCAGCCACACTCCAGGGTCCCTTGCCTTCCAGCCCCAATGACAGGAGACTGGGCAGAACCCCCCTCGCTTTTAGCTGCCATTTGGCTCATCACACAGCTGCACCAGATCCGCGGCAGGGTAGGCCCATGGGGTGAGGAAGGCTATCGCCGCTGCCCTTGGCCGGGGAAGGCCGTACCATCACTTGCCAGACAGCCTAGCCCCAGCAAGCCTTGTCGTCTTGACTTTAGGGCCGCTCCTGGGGACCTCTTAGGCACAAAGTCAGTCCGTTTGCATAGACACAGGGATTCGGGAGGGGGTTCTTGGGAAGTGGTAATAAGGTCAAGAGAGCTGGGGTTCTGCCAGCCAGCATCGCGAACGTGAGGCCTTCACCATGAGAACAGCTGGGGAGAGCGGGTGGAGGGCTCAGCCCCCGGCCTCGATTGGCAGTGATGGCCCAGGCTCTGGGAGAGGGATCCCCTAAACTCCCCCAGGACCCCTTACTCCCAAGCTTCAGAGCTGGGCCGAGCTGAGTGAAATGACCAGGGCAGAGTTTGTGTGCTCTCTCCGTGTCACCCCGTCCATGGAGGAGCCGAAGCCAAGGAGGACACAGCTGTGCTCCTTGTCTTGGCTGCCTCAGCAGAACTGGTAGTTATTGGGCTGCAGCAGGGGCTGAGCGATGTCCCCGGGCTCACAGCAGCCCAGGCGCTCGCTGGAGCTCTCCTCCTCTGGCTCACTGCTGTTGCTGCTGCTGCCGCCGCCACCACTGCTGCCGCTGCTTGGCAAATTGGCATAGTCCTGGGCGGCAGAGGTCAAGGACAGTCAGTCCAGCTTCATCAGGCCCAGCCCAGCCCGCTCTAGGCAGCCACCTCAGCCGAGCCTCCTTACCTGCCCTCTCCTGTCCACTCGCACCTGCTTCTGAAGGAGGGAGCAGATCTGCTGGAAGGTGGGCCTGTGGGTGGGCTCCAGGTCCCAGCAGGCCTGCATGATGCTGTATCTGGGGACAGGACAGAGGTTGCTCCCATGCAGCTCCTTGGGGTCTGGGGCCCATCACACATACATCCCCAGAGAGACCTACTCAAAGCCAGTCAAGGTTAGGGGTTGGGGTTGTGGCTCTCCTAGGGCACTTGCTTAGCATGCCCAGGGCCCTGGGTCAGTCCCCAGCACTGCAAAAGAATTTTAAAGCCTGTGCTAAGGCTGGGCGCCATGGCACATGTAGGGAAGGCAGGGGTAGAAAGATTGTGAGTCCAAGGCCAGAAGTAGCCTGGAGGGGAAAAAAGCAAAGCTGGGAGTGCGGCTCTGGCACAGCACTTACCTCGCCTGTGCAAAGCCACGACTGAGTTCAACTCCCGACCGCTGCACGTGTGCACACAAACACACACCCAAAAATCAGAAACACCTGTGCTACCTTGGCGTTGTTGGGTGCCATGGAATTGAGTCTGACTCAGAGACCCTATGTGCAACAAAACACCCCAACACTGCCAGGCTCGGCACTTGTCAGCGCTTCTCTGCTAGTCAAGGGTTTTCAGTGGCAGATTATTTTGCGAGTGGGTTGCCATGTCCTCCTACCTTGACATTTTATCTCACTTAATCCTCACAGTAACCCTCATAGCACTTTGACCCCATTTTGGTAAATGAGGCGCTTTGGTATCCTCAAGATCACCCTAGGAACGCGTGAGTTGTAAATCCATCACCTGATGACACTAAGCTGAGCCCCAGTTCCAAGCCTTCTCTGAGAGCATCCCCCATGCGACGTGGGAAACTTGTGGAAACTCTGAACTCAGTGGAAAGGCTCGTTTCAGTCTGCTGTGGGGGAGACGAAGCCTGGCCCTGGAGCCACACGCGCCTCCATCCCTTTCCACCCGAAGCCCAGTGTCCCCTTCCCTCCCTCGGACCCCTTCACGTACATGTTCTTTGGAGCAAATGCAGGCTGGGCCATTTGGTATCCGTCCTTCACTAGTTTGTAGAACTTGCTGTTGACCAGGATGCCAGGATAGGGGTTCAGCCCTGCAAAGGCCGGGATCAAGCACGAGGCCACGCCCTGCTTCCCTTTGCCTTCCTCACCCGCATGCATCTCAGTGAGGCAGTGTGAAGGTCCTACCCTGCCCGTGGCCCTAGAACAGCAGCTACTCCCGCCCAGGGCTTCCTGGGAGCCACACGTTGTGCGGCGGGCTGAGGCTGCAGAAGGTAACAGCTTTTAGCCAGGCGTTGCTGTGCCACACTTTAAAGAATTCAGCACAGGCTTTGGAACTGGGCAGAGCAAAGCCTCAGTTGTGTTATCAGTAAAGTGGGGATGACGCCAAAAGTTACGAGCATGGTTGTTGTTAGGTGCTGTTGAGTCAGTATCTGACTCATAGCGACCCTACATACAACAGGCAAAACACCGACTCATAGTGACCCTACATACAATAGGCAAAACACGGACTCATAGCGACCCTGTGTACAACAGGCAAAACATTGTCAGTGCTTCTCTGCTATCCATAGGGTTTTCAATGGTGGGTCGATTTTTGGGAGTGGTTTTCCAGGTCCTTCTCCCAAGCCTACAGCACCTGGTGTTCCCAGGCGGTCTCCCATCCAAGTACTAACGAGGCCCAACTCTGCTTAGCTTCTGAGATCTGATGGGATCAGACACCACAGTGCTATGGCTGCAAGCCGAGCATGGTAGAATCGTGCATTTTAGGACTTATCATGAGGCCTTGTGCCTGGTCCTCAGGGAATGGGAGCAGGAGGTAACTGAAGATGTATGTTAGAGGGAATGTAGGTCTCAAGGGGACTACCATGAAGAGCCCAGAGGGAAGGTGGGTCAGGGCTGCAGAGTCTGCCAAGCCCACACAGGAGCCTTCACCCGGTCCCTCACACCTGCCAGCCCTTGCTCTGTCCTGTGTACCAGGCATCCTGAACTATTTTCCTCCCTGAGGTATAGGACACCAGTTGGATAACCAAAAAGGAGTCTGCCCCAGGCTGGGGCCAGACTGGGCCCCGCGGCTCACCGAGCGAGAAGATCTCCCAGAGGAGGATGCCGTAGGACCAGACGTCACTCTGGACCGTGTAGATGCAGTCGAAGATGCTCTCTGGGGCCATCCACTTCACAGGCAGGCGGGCCTGGCATGACAGTCTCCGGTCACCGGGGGCCTTAGCTCTCCGCCTCCTCCCACCTGCACCACCCCTTCTCAGCACTCACATTGCCCTTGACAATGTAGTTGGAGTCGTTCATGATGTCCCTAGCCAGCCCAAAGTCTCCAATCTTGGCCACGTGTCCGTTGGTCAACAGCACATTGCGAGCTGCCACGTCCCGGTGGATGCACTGAGGGAGAGCGCTGCAAAGTTAGGGGGCCCCTCGGCTCCCCAAGTCAAGGGGAGGAGAGCAGGGAAGGCTCCCAGGCCTCAGGGTCCCCGCTGGACGTCAGTTCTGGACCTCTACCCCAAACTCCTGTCCAAGCCAACGGGGGCCCAGGGTGTGAGAACACTTCACGCGGTCAGTTTCGTGTTTAGAAACTTCCCTAAGCCCTGCCTCCAGCAGCCCTTCTAGCCTTTGTCTCGGAGCAGCAGGAGCTGCCTTCAAGCTGGGAGGGCCCCAGGGCCCCAAAAGCTGGGCACTCCTCTGCAATGGACAGTCCCTGGCCCATCCTATTACTAACAGCAGCCACTCCCTTCAGGGCTGTATCACGCCGGGCCATTCCCTCAGCATTTGCACACGTAACTTTATTTTATTGTCCGCCAATTTTGTGATTATGCCCAGTTTGATAGGTACAGACACCCAGGCTCAGAGAATTGAAATCACTGCTCTACGTCATGCAGCGAGTGTCAGAGGCAGACGTCAAACCGCCGACTCCCAGGTATGTTCTAGGGGTGGTGCTCTGAGCTCCTGTTCCCTGGCCATTTATCCCTGGGCTGATGTCCTCCCAACTATGAGCACGTGTCTGTTTCCATCCTACGAGGCCATGCGCTTCTTGAGGGAGGCAACTGTCGCCTTGCTCACACTGTTGAGGAAACGTGAGTGTATAAAGCCTGCCCTTGGGACTGGTACCCTGCCTGGCCACACCAGGAAACAGGCACACCCAGGCGGGGGCCAGGGCGCCTGAAGAACCAGTGCTGGGCACAGCCTTCTCCCACTCACTCCTGAGGCCCTTGGCACCATTGTCCCCATGTCCTCTTGTACTCCTGCTCCTCCCTTGCCCCTCACAGGGTCCCTTCTGCTCCCCCGAGTCCTCACTCATCCAGCCTACAGGGATTCTGCCTCCCTCCCACTCGTGTCATGTGGCCTAGGCTGGCCTCCACCTCACAGTCCTCTTGCCTCAGCCTCCTGGCTGCTGGGGTTATTAAAGGCACGCACCACCACACTGGGCCTCACTTACGTTCTTGGAAGCCAGAAAGGCCATGCCCTGGGCCACTTGGCTGGAGAAATGAAGCAAGTCCCAGAGCTCCAGCAGCCGACCGTCCTCCTTGTCCAGATCTGGGGTGGGAAGAGACATCAGGGCACCCTGCCCTTCCCTGGCCCCAGCTCCCAGCAGCGCTTCTCCTCCGCCCTGGCCTGGCGCCGCCTCACCTTGCTCAGAGGAGTCATTTGAAGACGTGGAGACGGGTCTCATCTCCACATAGGTGTCTGCACCCTGGTTGAAAAAGCCGCCATCCCTACATAGGAAAGAGGGTCGAGAGAGGATCGGTGCCTTGGCCTCCAGCCTCCCAATGAATTCCAGCCAATCAGCAGGGAAGGGATCAGACCATGAGGTCAGCCTCAGTGTCCCTTTTTGGTAACAAGTGACCACGGAGCCCTGTTCAGCCATCCGCAGTGACAGAGCCCAGCCCATCTGTCACTGGGCAGCTCTGCTGTTAGGAAGTCCCTCACGGTTCCCAATGCCAACATGTCCCTGGGACTTTCCTCCTGGTTGTTGCTCTGTCCTCAGGGAGCAGGAGTCGGTGCACTCTATCCCACCGCACCCCTGCTGGAATGGGAGCGCCTTCGAGGCCCCTTTGAGTTCTCTAGTCACTGGCTCTCCCTCTTGTTAGCTGCTGTCGAGTCCATGCCTGACTCATAGCGACCGTTATGTACAACAGGTGAAACGCTATTGTCAGTGCCTCTCTGCTATTCATAGGGTTTTCAATGGTGGATTTTTTTGGGGGGAATGGGTTGCCAGGTCCTTCTCCCAAGCCTACAGCACCTGGTGTTCCCAGGTGGTCTCCCATCCAAGTGCTAACCAGGCCCGACCCTGCTTAGCTTCTGAGATCTGACGGGATCGGATGCCACAAGGCTAAGGCTGCAGGCACTCTCACTCTTGGCTTCACATTAAAATCACCTAGTGAGCTTTTAGCATTCCCTATGCCCAGACCACCCTCAGACACTCGAGGGTCAAATGCAGCCATTCACAGCTTTAAGTCCCTCCAGGTCTGGAAGAGAGGTCCTTAGTCCACCCTCAAAATGCAGATTCTGCCTCAGCAGGTCAGGGTGGGTGGCTGTAAGCTGTGCATTTCTGACAGCCCTCAGGGTGCCCAGGAGTCTTCTTTTGGGGAGTGGAGGAGCACCATGCTGCCCTGAGCAGCCACCATTGCCTCTAACCGTGTGGCCAGATCTAACCGTGTGGCCAGCTCACCTCCTACCCCTGTGGCTGGAGATTCGCACCTGACAGTGCCTGTGCTCCAGTGTGCCCCGAAGAACCTAGGGTTTTATTCATGGTCTGACCGTGGCGCAACTACCCTTCTCCTTGTTCTAGAGACTGCACTTCTCTATTAACCCAGCCTGGATCCCATGGGCAAGATCTGTTCACCTGCCATTTGCCCTTGGAATTCCCACCTCTGGGAACACTTTCCCTGTCTGCAGGTTTGAAGATGGAAGCCAGTCCTTTTCTTTGGTGCTCGTTCTGTTTTTGTCTGGACTACGGTCCGAGGCCGTGTATGTGTCACCCTCTGACAGGGTGTCCGAGAATCAGAAGAGGAAGCAGACTCTGCCAGGCCCCATCTTTTGAGCACAGGACAAAGGGAGATGGCGTCCTTCTCCTTTTGCTTCCCCAGGCTTGGCAGCTGCCAGTACCTACAATAAGGCCACGGTGCACACCCTGTCATTCTAACCCTGTCCTGGTCCCAGCAGTCGCCCTGGGACCCTCCAAGGCCCAAGATGGAGACCTTAGGACATTAGTGTGGCAGGCGAGCACTGGACCCAAAGCCAAGAGATCAGAATTCTAGTCCAGACTCCTCCTCTGCCCCGCTCGTGTGTAACGAAACTCGCCGCTTCCTCTCCCGGGTTCCCCATGTGGCTCTGCCCATCTGTCTGTGTGGCTTCCAGGAATCAGCCTCACAAAAAACGGAGCCAGTGAGACCCGGAGAGGCTCGACACTCCTGTGGCTCATCGGGGATACTGGTCCCGGCCATCCTCTTCTGCCTCCGCTCACCCAGCAATGAACTGGCTCTGCTCCTGTTTCACAGTGGACTCCTCAGTGGGAGAAACCGGGTAGGGGGCCAAGTCAGCCCGCCAGGCGGAGCTCCAGGCATAATCCGGGCTGCGCTTTCATATACATTGAGATGACGACTTCGTCAACATACATCAGCAGACTTGTAGCTGCTCATCTTTGCCCTCCCCCTTCCAGACAACGTGGGTGCTTAAGTATTTGTTGAATAATGGGAATGGGCTGGGGCTGAGCTCAGGTGGTAGAGTGCTGCCCTGCAAAGTGAGGCCCCGGATTCAATCCCCAGCACCAGGAAAATGGGCAGAGGACCTGGCAACACACTCTTGAAACAATCCCCAAACAACCAGCCATTGAAAACCCTATGAATTGCAGAGAAGCACTGACAGAGTGCTGGGCATGGTATGGTGTCGGGGAATGTTTTGTTCTGTTGTGCACAGGGTCACTATGAATTGTACCTGATTAAACAGCACCTAACAACAATATGGGCTGGGATTTAGCTCAGTTGGTAGAGCGCTGCGCTGCAGTCTCTGAGGTCCAGAGTTCAATTCCCAGCACTGCAGAAATGGGAGAAGGGCCTGGCAATCCCCTCCCAAGGCAATCCCAATACAGTCAGCCATTGGAAACCCTATGAGGGTCTCTATGAGTCAGATACTGACTCGACAACACCTAACAACAACAACAATATGGTAGAAAAGCAGAGTGGCCATAAACCCAGGGTGGCTGCTCCTCATGGCCCAGCTGGGACTGTGAGGGCCACCCCAGTGGAGCAGGCTTGGCAGACCGGCCTGAGCGCCACTGCCCCATCCTGGCCTCCTCCCTGCCCTTTGCCGGGCTACTACCTGCGGACGTATTTCTTCTCCAGAGGGATGTTCTTGTAGCTGGCGTTCCCCTCGGGGTCCTGACTGGGACTCAGGCTGGGCCCCAGCATCGCCTCAGCCTTCCTTCGAAGAAAGTTGAGCAGGTCGCCATAGCAGCAGTACTCAGTGATGACCAGGATGGGGCCTAGAGTGGCCAGGAGCAGGGGGTGAGGACAGGGCACCTCTGGCTCTGCTCCGCATGCGAACAGTAGCAGTGACACCCCTGGCCTGGGGCCCAACAAACCAAGTCCTAACTCTGCCTCTGACAGCAGATTTCTCAGTGCCTCAGTAACCCCACCTGCCTAAGGCACAGAAACTTCAGAGAAACTCTAACCCCACCAGGCGTGGTGGTGCACACCTGTAATTTCGGCATGCAGGAGGCCGAGGCAGGAGGATCGAGAATTGCAGGCCAGCCTGGGCTACATAGTGAGACCCTGTCAAAGGAAGGAAGGAAGGAAGGAAGGGAAGGAGGGGCGGAGAGAGGGAGGAAAGAAAAAAGTACCCAAGAATTCTTCCCTCAAGGCTAGTCTACGGCAAAGCTGCCGTAGTGAAGAGGAGGGGAGTGGCTTGGAGTCCTGAGTGCTTGGGTGGGCCCTGGGGTGAGCGTCTGAGCACATTCGGTAGGGGCTTCTAAAAACTTAGGTTGGGGCTTCACTCCAGACCCATGGAGTCAGACCCCCATGCAGCAGAGCCCAGACATCTTCGCTTTTGTCTCCGGCCCCGATGGCCCGAGGCTCATCAAGATCAGGAAGCAGGGCCCTGAGCGTCACAGCCGTCTGCGTCACCTGCCAGGGGCAGCGGCTGCTCCCAGGAGACTGGCCTAGGAATGCCAGGGTGGCCGAGGCGAGGATGGACTCGCACTTGGCACAGGTGAGAAGGAAGGATGAAGCCAGGCACCCTGGGCCCGAGAGGCCCCAGGCCCCCAGGCTCCCCGCCCCTCCTGGGCCCTCACCTCCGTGGGTGCAGGCTCCCAGCAGGTTCACTATGTTCTCGTGCTGGCCCAGGTGACTCATGATCTTCAGTTCCGACATGAGGGCCTCCTTCTCGTCAGTGTGCGCCGTGGCTGAGAGAGGGACCCCGGGTAAGAGCCAGCAAGGGGGGCCCAAGGCCCAGAGGGGTCAGAGCTCAAAAGAAGCAGGAGAGACGCAGGCACGCAGGTAGGAAGTGGGATGAGGGATGGGCCTGTCACTGAGCTGGTCTCAGGGGCCCAGGGAGTCACACTGTGATGACGTCATGGCCCTGGGTGGCCTCTGTGTCCCCCTAGCCTCCCTGGGCTCCGTCAGAGGCCCCTCAGAACCAGGAGTCACAAGGAGCTCACATGAGAAGCCACGTCCTCACTCCCTGTCCCTGGCGCTGCCCCGCAGGTGGCAGCAGGCTGGAAACGTGGGTGATGCCTCTTGAAGCAACCTGGCCAGCCCCACCCCCTCCACGCCACGCCCCGGCCCCTGCCCCAGCCTCCCAGCCCTCCCCTCACTCACACTTCAGCATCTTCACGGCCACCTTCAGGACGGCATCCTCCTCGCCCAGGCCGAAGGCTGTGGCCTCTACCACCTTCCCAAAGGCGCCCGCTCCGAGGGTCTTGCCTGTCACACACATGGGCTCCTCAGGTCCATGGTACCCAAGCCCTTCTCTCGCAGGGCCCCCGGGCTCCCTGCGGCTCCCACCGGCCCCGTGACCCCATCTCACCAAACTGCAGGTTGTTCCGGGGGAACTCCCACTTCTCATTGTAGGGCAGCTGCGTGGGGTCGATGAAGGTGTAGCTGTTGCCCGCGTAGCTCTCGATGATCTTCCAGTGCACCTGGTACTTGGGCTTCTGTGGAGGGGGAGGAGGCACTTGGCTGCCAGTCTGGCAGGCGGGTCTTAGCCGGTGCCTCCCAAGAGGAGAGGGGGTGGCGTCCTAAGACCGTGTGAGGCCCGCTGTGTCCCAAGAGGGGCCATGGAGTCTCGTGGGCCTGGTGCCGAGGGCCAGTCTGCCTGACTGCCTTCCTGTGTGGCCTTCCCTTCCCCAAGCCTCAGCTCCCCAACCTGTGTATTGAAGGCCTTGGACAAGGTCACCTCAGAGGGCCCTGACGTCTCTGATAATTTGATAAAACTTGGGCCAGGAGGGAGTGTAGAACTTGAGGTCTATCCATTCATTCACCCACCTGCCGGTCTTCTCATCAAATAGTTTTTGTTTTTAAATTAAAGGCCAATTATTTTTTGAGACAGAGTCTGACTGTGGAGTGCAGGCTGGCCTGAACTTGCTGTGTACTCCAGGCTTGCCTTGAACTCGTAATAGTCCTACCTCAGCTTCCCAAATATTGGGATTACAGGAATTTCACTTAAAAAAATTGAATTTTCATTAAGAAAACTCTAGATATCACTTGTTAAATTGACTTTGTAAGCACTTTATATGATCCACTGGTTCTCAAACCCTGCTTCCTAGCATTAGCTATTGAGGCCTCCCCTTAGAGCCTCAAGCAAGGCATGGGTTTTCTCTTTGTTTCTTTGTTTCTTTCTTTGGTGCTGGAGATTGAATTTAGGGCTTCACATATGCTCCGCACACACTCTACCACTGGGCTACACCCTCAGCCCTGTTCTCATTTATAATTTATTTTAAATTTTTATTTATTGATTTATTCACTTTTTTTTTTTTTTTTTTTTTTTTTTTGGAAGCAGAGTCTTACTCTAATAGCCCGGCTGGCCTGGAACTCAAGATCTTCCTGCCTCGGCCTCCTGAGTGCTGGGATTATAAGCATGTACCACTCTGCCTGGCTTGGTTTTTATTTTTAGTTGTGGTAAAATATACATAACATAACATTTACCATCTTAACCACTTTTTTTTTTTTTTTTGCAGTACTGGGGTTGAACCCAGGGCCTCGCGCTTGCATGCTTTGCAAGTGCTGGACCACTGAGCTACACCCCCAGCCCATTTGTTTACTTTTTTGAGACAGGATCTCACTAAGTTATGCAGACTGCCTCTGGTCTCGAACTTGTGATCCTCCTGCCTCTGCCTCCCAAGTCACTGGGATTATAGGGGTGCGCCACCATGCCCGGTTCCATCTTAGCCATTTTAAAGTACACATTTCAGTAGCAGTAAGTACATTCGTATTGCTGTGCAATCAATTTCCAGAACTTATTTCATCTTGCAAAACTAAGCTCTGCACCCAGTAGAGAACGGTAACCCATTCTTCCCTCCTGCCAGCCCCCGGCCCTCAGGATCCTACTTTCTGCTTCTGTGAATTTTCCTGTCCGACATCCTGCGTAACAGTGGAGTTACACAGTGTTTGTCTGAGGTCTGAGGCAGGTGAGGACCACGGAACTCTGGCATTGCCGAGACTGACGGAAGGGCCACCCTGCGCAGTACGTAGGGCCTCGGGCCAGCCCCAGTTCCTCTTGGCTTTCTGTGCTGCTGCCCCCACCCCCGGCAGCTGGCAGGGCCAGGCAGTGGGGTCTGGGCAGGAGTGGCCGCCTCTCCCTTTCCTGCCCCGGGGCAGCTGCACGAGGGACATCATGCCAACGGCTGCCCATGAGAAGTGCTGAGGGAGGCCGGAGAGTGAAGGAAGCCGGAAGCTGGGCTGGCACGGAGGACACTGAGGCCGTGGGCCGCAGACAGCTCTCTATTACGTCGGGCCTTGGGGATGGGGACCACCTGGGCGGTGCTTAGCAGCTGGGGTCCTTCCCTGGGTACCCAAGCTAGGGGAGCAGAGAGGTGTGTGAGTGGCTGCTGGGGACCAAGGTGGCCTATGGCCACAAGCCTTGCCAGGTGAAGAGCAACGGTCCTAGATAGCCGTAGGCAAGAACTTCCAATTGGTAGTTTGGGAGAAAAGACTGCAGTTAGACATAAGGAAGAACTTCTGGGCTCTGATTCAGAAGGGAAGGCTACAGGTAAACTTATGAGCATCCACGTTACGGCTTAGGAGGAGTGTCGGAAATCGGACGGAGGGAGGAACGTGGGGAGTCTCTAAGGATGCAGACCCTGCACGCAGGCGCCTTCCAAATCCAAGAGACAGGTGGAGAGGCCGGAGAGCATTCTCCGACCCCTCCTGCCACTTCCACCTCCAGGAGCCTCTGTGGCCGAAGCTGTTTGTTCCTCCCCACTTCTGCTTCCTCTGTCCCTCTGCAGCTGAGCTGAGTCAGCCTCTCCCGCCAGCCGCCAGCCACCGGCCACCAGCCGGCTGCGCAGGAGGAAGAGGGCTGGGCTGGAATATCCATCTCGGTGGGTGCCAAGCCCTGTCCTGCAAGCCACAGGAGTCCCCACCGTCCTCCCATGCATTAGAGCTGGTCCTGGGGAGGCCTGCCTTGGAGCACCTGTGTGCGCGCAGGGGGTCCTCAGGGCCCCTGCACTGACCCTGGAGGCACCTCTGGAGAAGCCCCGCGATGGGAGGGCAGAGGCCAGGGCCACCTGGCTGGCTTCCTTGGAAAGGAGCCGTAGCTATGAAGGCAACCACAGCTGCTTCCTGAGCTCTGCTGTGCACAGAGCCTGGGCCATATGGCTGGCTATGGCCTGCACCAGCCCAAGCCCCCGCCCCCGATTTTCCTTCCTGGATCTCAGTGGGCCTGGAGACCTCGTCGCTCTGCCCGCCCTCCCGTCAGGCTCTGGTCCTGTGCGGCGGGTGTTCTACCTCGGGAAGGTAGAGACAAGACCAGAGCAATTCCCAGAGCAATTCCCTCCTGTCCTCCTGAGTGGCCCCAGAATCGCCTCTCCAGTGGCCTCCCCTCTCCCAACCCTCCTCTGCGCCCTGGCCCTCCTTCCCTGTGGCCCTGTCCCTGCAGCCTGCTGACTCCCGTCCTTCTCTCTTCCCCTATCCTCCCCGTGGGCAGGGGTGGGGGGCACAGAAGGCGATGACTCAGCTCTGGGGCAGAAACAACCCTCTCACAGACGGATCGCTCCCAACCCGGGCCTGGGCAGTAGGGATGGGCAGGGCCAGGTCCCCTCTGAGGGACCAGGCAGACGAGGAGGACCCGCCAGCTCTGGACGGAGGGGTAGCTGCCTTGATTCTCCAAGTCTTGCCTGTGGGCACCTGAGCCTGGGAGAGCTAAAGGGTGTGAATTGGGGTTGGGGAGGAGGGCAGCTGGCTGCAGGCCTTCCCTTGGCCTTGGGTGGACTCAGGGGTGGCTGAATTTCCTGGATGGGAAATGAGGAGGGGGCTGGGAGTGCCTGTCCCAAAGACGGCCCCACTGAAAGAGCTGAGGTGGCCTTAAACTACAGCCAAGAAAGGCTGGGCAGCCCAAGCAGGAAGGGCTGATGGGGTCCCCGGCCCGCGCTGCAGTGTCTGCAGGGCTGCTGGGCTGGGCGGCAGCTCCGGACACCAGGAGGAAGTTATCAGTTCCACGTGAGGGAGAGCTCTGTGCCCGTGCGGCTGCTTAGAAAGGAACAGGTGGCCGGGAGTGAGGAAGTCCCATCTCCAGAGGTGGCACATGGCACCCAGCAACCACTTTGGGTCTATGGTCGAAGAGATGCCCATTGACAGACTCCTCTGATCCCATGATGCACGAGCCAATCAGGTCCCCAGTCCACTGCCTCCCAGGACAAGCGCCTGAGCTTCCAGCACCGGTCACTTCTGCCCCGGGTCCCCGACCACATCCTCTCATATGGCAGAAATGGCGTCCTTGCAACAACCTGCTGTTGTTAACCCCAGCTGACAGATGGAGAAAGAGGCTGCTTGGCTTAGAGACCCCCCACTTCCCACAGCCACACGGGCAGAGCCTGGCAGAGCCACGATTTGGACCAGATCATCAGCTCCCAGCCTCAGGCTCTTAAAGCAACCGTCAGAGGGATCCTGAGGTTAGAGGAAGAGGGGCTGTGAAAGGTCACCAGGCTGTACAGGAGGGGAAACTGAGGCCAGGAAGGATAATAAGTGAGCCAAGGTCACCTGGCAGGAGAGCATCAGAGCTGGCATCAGGCCCCTGGATTCTTGCCCGAGGGCCCTGTTTGCGTGGCCGCTGCCTTCTGGAGCCACCGTCTTAGCCAGGAGCTGGCGGGAGCACAGGGCGTCTGACATCTTGACCCCCTGACATCTGTCCATCCTGCCCTCCATGTCCTCCTCTCGCAAGACCCCGAAAGCAGGCATCGTCAGGAAAAGGCAGCAAAGTGGGCATAAGGGGAGCTGTTCCCCCCTTAACCTCCCCCTTGCTCAACCCACTGACAGCCCTGGACCTGCAGGATGGGGTCCAGGTGCTCAGACCTCCAGCGCCGCCCCTCTGGCTCCTCACCGTGCCCTCCCCTCGCCTGCGTCTTTGCACACACTGCCTTCCCCCCACCCCCAAACACCTTCTCTCAGCCTCGCCAACCCTGCTGCCTCCCCCAACCTCCGTGGCTCACCCCACTGAGCCAAGCCACCTCCTCCCACAGTCTCCTTCCCCCACGAGGAGACCCCGCCACCTCTGACCTCCACGGCTGTCTGGCCTGGCCCATCCAGCCTAGGCTCAGGCTGGCCCCTGTCATCTGTGAGAGGAGGCGGCTGGGCCAGGTGGCGGAGGCTGTGGGCCTTGGTGTGGAGGCGCCTGGCCGCCAGTACTGACCCCAGACCTCCTGTGGGCAGTTTCTTCAGCCTTGCTAAGCTGAGAGTCCTGACCAGTACAACACTGACCACTGTACCCCCCCAGTCTGTGTTGTGAGGGTGAAAGGAGATGAGTTGATGTTTCACGCAACAGCTAAAACAATAGCTTGGAAGTTAGTCCCCATGCAGTTAACAACCAGAGCCTGCCACTGCCCAGCCATAGACTGGGGCAACCATCTCAGTCCCTCAGAGCTTCAGCTTCCAACTCCAGACAACGGTGCTGGTGACACAGTCGCACACCCCGCTTGCTGAGGGCAGTCAAGGGGATGGCGCAGATAGCATACATCATAAAAATGCCCAGCGTCACTCACGTATTGAGCATCCGGCCACGCAGTGCCCTCGCTGTGCAGCGGGCAATAAATGGCAACACTGGTGAATAATAATTCTGAGTAAGGAAGAGGAAGTTAACCAAGGACCCCCTGCACCAGTCCACGTGCCCCTGAGGGCGAGCGCAGGCAGGGGGAGGCCCTCTCTAGGTGCCTGTCTCCTCTGCTGTGCTGAGAGCCAGGACAGGATCCCGTCCGCAGCTCATAGCATCCCTTGCACTAAAGGTGGCCCTCGCTTTCCTGGCTCTCTGACAGGCGACCATCTCCTGCCCTGGACAGTTAGGCTGCCAGCGCAGAGCATCAGAGACTGCCTAGCATGAGTGCATGTTGGCGCACAGTAGGCACCTACTAAAGAGCTGTTAGGCGCTTAGCTGCCTGACAGAAGGAGCGAGTGAGCAGGTGGGGGCTGCTGGGTGGACCGTGCAGCCTCGGGGCGTCCACCTTGAGTTCCCCCAGGGCTCCTGCACCCCAGCTCACCTGCTTGTACTTGTACAAAAGCAGCAGCAGCAGCAGCAGCAGCAAGGCCATGACAGACGTGCAGGCAACCACCACGGGTGTGAAGAGGGACTCGTCAGGGTGCTGCGTCAGGGGTCCTGAAGGGGCAGGGAGACCAGTGAGCAGGCAAGGGGACCTCTGACACCACCCCCCACCACTGAGCCCAGCCCAGGGAGCTGCCTGGAACAGAGCTGTTGTCATTGTAAGGTGCCATCAAGTCAGGTCCGACTCATAGCGACCCTGTGTACAGCAGAAGGAAAGACTCCGATTCCGTGCCAGGCACACAATCTTAATTATGTTTAAGCCCATTGTTGTAGACACTGTGTCAATCCATCTAGTGGGGCATTTTCCTTTTTTTCGTTGACCTATCACTATCCCAAACATGATGTCCTTCTCCAGGGACTGGTCCTTCCTGACTATATGTCCAAAATATGTAACACGCAGTCTAGCCATCCTTGCTTCCAAGGAACACTCTAATTGCACTTCCTCTAGGACCGATACGGATCTGTTGGTTCTTTTCGCCCATAATATATTTGTTATTCATCTCCAGCACCATAATTCAAAAGCAGCAATTCTTCTCCTGTCTCCCTTGTTCAATGCCCAGCTTTCACAAGCATAGGATAAAATGCTTGTTGACTGAATGAAGTGTCCCCTTGCTGAGAAGCCCCTAGAGCCTCAAGGAGCCTCTCCTGCAGACCTTCCTCCACACAGACAGGGAAGGGAGCCTCTCCAGCTGTCATGCCCACACCCAAGCCCTGTCCAGAATCACAGCCCACTGTAACTCAGGGGACCCATGGAGACAGGCAGCCCCACCCCCTGCCAGTGTAGGAAACCCCTCTGCAGCAGCCTGGCCGCTGCTTGCATGCACAGTCCCAGCAAAGGGGGTTCACCAATTCCACCTACAGGCAGGAAGGTCTTCTAGAGGTTCCACCAAAACCTGCCTCCCCAGCCTTTCCCTGCAGCTCCGTGTGTCCTCTGGAGCTACGTAGCCCTTCCAAGGGGCTGAGAGCAAGTTATGGACTCTTTTTCTCCAGGTTTCTAGCCCTAGTTTTCTTGATATGTTTTGAATGTCATTTCATCCTCTTGCTGGATCATGAGCTTGGACCTGAGATCAAATCTCACCTCTGCCACTTAGGAGATGGACCCAGGACTTCTCTCTGAGTCTCAGGGTTGTTATCCCCCAAACAGGAAGGCAGGTAGGCCTTACCTCCTAGGGAGTTAAAAGTGAACTCATGCCTTCGAAGAGCGCCACACAATGTGTGGGGCAGCGCAGGCAGTCAAAGCAATGTTGGCTTTGTCACTTTAAAATCTACAGCTGCCAGCAGGAGACAGAGTAGCGGCGGGCAGCCACATGCAGCAGGCCTGGCAGCAGCTGCTCCAAGGCCAGTGGCTGAGGCACATGAGTGACTTGATCTCCGAGCCAGGCAAAGGCCAGAGGCTCCCCTGTGCCCTCCGGGCCCAAAGCAGAGACAGGCAGCCTGTGTCAGTGTCCAGGGCTGGACATGAGCCACAGGTGGCCCCTTGCACAGTGGTCCTGAGTGGACAGGCCTGGGAGCCAGGGGGAGATGGAAAAGGCCGCCCTGGCTGGCCCTGGGCTTGGGATGGGCTGTGTCTCCTCATTCACTGCCTGTCCCCCACACCACATTCTAAGCTCCATGGGGCCATGGGTCCCCTGCACCAAGCAAGTGCCCAGTGTATAAGCCAAATACACCCTTGTGTAGTACGAGTGAGCTCAAGTGCAGGGGTGTAAGCGGGGCCATGGGGGGCAGATTAGGGAGCCACCTTGCTTTGGGCTGGTGTCTTTGGACCTCAGTCTGCTTCCCCTCGCCATTGCCCCCCAGCTTCTATCCCACGGGGCTCTAGCCTCCCCTGGTTAGCGAGGAGGACATGGAGAGGTGCAGTTCAGCCTTGCTGGGCTCCGCTCCACAGGAGCCCTGGCAGCCTCCAGGACCCCTCCCTGCCTTCCTGGGGAGGAGCAGAGCTCACCCACAGAGATGGTCCTAAAGGCCTGCGAGTCGTTCCCCACGCCATTGTGGGCCACGCACTCATAGGTCACGTTGTGCTCGAAGGTCCCGGTACTCAGGTGGCTCCGGACCGTCACTTTGTGGAAGGGCTCCTGGCTCAGGACCTCAGGCTGTGGGTCCTTCCAGACCTGCAGCACCTGGGCCTCTTCACATCTGGGAAGAGCAAAAGGTGGCTCAGGATTGCGGGGTCCCCTGCCTGCCCCTCCACTCCCGGGTGCCCAGCCCCGTGGCCCCGGTGAGGAGGGTGAGCGGAGTCCACTCACCTATCAGCGTGGCCCCTGCATTGCAGCCATGTCACATTGGGCTGGGGGTACCCGGAGACATCACAGAACAGAGTGTCAGAGCCATTGATGTGGCTCCACGTGACGCTGACCTCTGGGGGGACTGGGGGGAGGAGGCATGGGAGAGGAAGGGATCAGCCCCAGGGGCCAGGGCCCTCTCTCCTCGCCACCTGCACTGAGCCTGCTCTCCCCCCTCTCCTACTACCCCTGACCCTGGGGCAGCCCCGAGACCCCCGCCCAAGCCCCGCCCTCTCACTCACATCGCAGGGTGACCTCGAAGGTCAGAGTGCTCCGGGCCTCCGCGCTCCAGGCCAGGAAGGAGTAGCGGCCAGCCTCCGACGGCTTCAGGCGGGACAGGGAGAGGTCAGAGCTGTGCCTGCAGGGGAGGTGGTGACACTGCTGTGAGCCCCAGCTTGCTGTGGCCCCTGCTGGGCAGTGAGACTCAGCTTCCTTAACACTTAACAGGGTTCATTTAACTTTTGGTAAAGTGTCCAGGGCACAGAGGACTTGGCTGAGCCAGGTACTCAGGCGGGGTTCACTGAGTCTCATTCTGCCAGATTTTGGCCTATAGAACTGCCTACACGTGTCAAAGTAATCCTTCCTTCCTTTCTTCTTCCTCCTCCTCCTCTTCCTTCTGCTCCTCCTCCTCTCCTCCTCCTTCTCTTCCTCTCCTCCTCTTCCTCTTCCTCCTCCTCCTCTTCCTCTTCCTCCTCTTCCCCCTCCTCCTCCTCTTCCTCCTCCTCCTC
>VMDO01008169.1:0-85912 GCA_007922755.1 Pedetes capensis | reverse complement strand
TTGTGATATAATAGGTGCTTAGTACTTGTATTAGCTAACTTTCTCTCACTGAGGCCTGACACAAACGCTTAAGGGGAGGACTTTTTTATTTGGCCTCACATTTTCAGAGGGTCCAGTCCATCACGCTGGGGAGGGCATGGCAGAGCAGCTCAGACCACATGATGTTGGGCCAGGAAGCACAGGAAAGATAATGCCTGTACTCTGCTGGCTTTACCCCTCTCCCCTTTTTCTATCTGGGCCCCCAGCCCATGGGATGGTACCACCCACACTCACAGGCAAGTCTTTTCCCCTCAGTTAATGCTCTCTAGAAACATCCTCACAGACACATCCAGAGGTGGGCCTCACCAATCTCTTGTTGTTGTTGCTAGGTGCCATCGAGTTGGTATCTGACTTAGTGACCATATGTACAACAGGCAAAACAGTATTGTTAGTGCTTCTGTGCTATTCATAGGGTTTTCAATGGCTGATTGTTTTTTGGGAGTAGGTTGCCAGATCCTTCTCCCCAGCCTACAGCACCTGGTCTTCCCAGGTAACCTCCTATCCAAGTACTAACCAGGTCTGTCCCTGCTTAGCTTCTGAAATCTGACAGGATCAGATGCCACAGTGGTACAGCTGCAGGCACACAAAGAAGTTCTGGTTGATTGGCCAGGGGCACCTCCCCACTGTGCCACCACCTGGCAGTGTGTCTGACTCAAAGTGACCCTATGTAGAACAGGCAAAACAGTACTGTTACTGCTTCTTTGCTATTCACAGGGTTTTCAATGGCTAATTGTTTCATGAGTGGGCTGCAGTATCCTTCTCTGTAGTCTGTCTTATTCTGGTAGCTCAGATAAAACCTTTCTACCATGCGTGGTCCTGCTGGTATCTGAGATACTGGTGGCATAGCTTTCAGAATCACAGCAACACGAAGCCCCCACAGTATAAGCTATGAATCAGTAGAAACTAAATAAATTGGAGGTATTCTTATCTATTTTTACTGCATTCCATGCATTCCTGCTCCATCTGTAGAGAAGTGCATGTTCTTATTTGAAGAACTGCCTTCACTTTTGGGAATGAAGATTTCAAAGACAATTGGAAAGATGAAGAGTTCTATCTCAACAAAGGACAGACTAAAATAGGAACTCAGGTGATTAGATCACATTGACTAGATTATTACTCTCATAAATATTACCATTATTGAGTTATCATTATTGCTTTTGTTAGGTGCTGTCAAGTCAGGTCCAACTCATAGCAACCCTCATAGAGTTTTCAATGGCTGACTGTTTTGAGAATGCTTCAGGAGTGGATTGCCACATCCTTCTTCCACTTTTGCAGTGCTGGCAATTGAACCAAGGGCCTTAGAGAGCACAGAGCAGCACTCTACTGACTGAACTAAACCCTAGCACCTATAGTTATCATTAAGACTAAGAATTAGAGAAAATTATTTTAAGTGAATGAACACAAGCTCAGAAAGAGAAATACCACATGTTCCCACTCATATGTGGGAGCTGAATCAAAATTATAAGAAGGAAAAATCCTATTCAAAGGTCGGATCACATTAAAAGGGGGGGAGGGAAGATAAGAATGAGGTCAATACAAATGGACTAAAAATCGCATGTAATTGTTCTAACAAGATAGAAACAAAGACCACTACAGGAAAAGTTTCTATCTTAAACAGAACTAGAACCCAAGGACATATAGAAAAATATTACCAAGTAATAGATAGAGAAGACTTAGATGGGGAGGATGGGAGGTGGGAAAGCATATGGGAAGGTAAGGGGGAACCTATATGAATAATGTATATCAAAATGCATATATGGAAATGTCACAATGAAAAGCATGTCAGAACGAATCACATTAAGGTGTACATTAAAAATTTCTAATAAAAAAAAGACTAAGTAAATTAGAACAGCACTGTTCAGTAAAGTAGCTGCTAATCACATATAGCTATTTAAATTTAGTCAACTAAGAGTAAATAAAATAAAAAAATTCAGTTCCTCACTGCACTAGCCACATTTCAAGTGATCAGTAGCCACAAGTGATGGGCAGCTACCAGATTAGAGAAAGTAGATGCAGGACATTTCCACATTTGCAGAAGCTTCTCTTGGATGACACTGAACTGAAGTTTAGCAAATATGCTATGACTGGAATATTGTATTCTGATGGGATTGCCCATGTGGGAACCATGCTAATGAGACAGTTTGCCCTAAATATTACCATCGTTAATTATTCTAAGAAGGGGCAAATCTTAGGAAAGGAGAATAAGATAATTAGTTCAAGAAGACTTTAGGCAAGTGGGCTTGTGTGATGAGTGCCTGGGCTCGAAGAAGCCATACAAACTCAAGGACACTCCTGGGGTGGAAGAAAGTCGATTTCAGCAGAAGAAGGCAATCAGGGACCTGGGCAAGGGCAGCCTGATGGAGCCTTCTTAGGTATAATCCTGAAACTGTGTGTCCTGCAAGCTGCACATGGGAAGCTAGTGGTAAAATAGTCATGAAGGATAATCCTCTTCAGTGAGGCCAACAGTGGTTTATAAATAGAATAGTAATTGGGCATCTATGTAAAACCAGGATATGACACACCTAAGAAGGAGACCCATGTGAGATAAGGCTCCAAAACATAATACAGAAGAGGGAATCAGAAAGAGAGGAGAGTGCTAAGGTCCTGCCATCCTATGGCCAGAAGTCTTCTTAATTAAGACCCACATATGAGATAGTGACCTCCAAGTGTCTGTCAGCTTGTTGTGCTGTGGGGCCTGCATGTTACTGTAATGCTGAAAGCCACGCCACCAGTGTCTCAGATCCCAGCAGGGCAACCCATGGTGGGCAGGTTTCAGCTGAGCTTCCAGATTAAGGCAGACTAGGGAGAAGGACCTTGCAGCCCACTCATGAAACAATTAGCC
Organism: Pedetes capensis; assembly: GCA_007922755.1. NCBI lineage: Eukaryota > Metazoa > Chordata > Mammalia > Rodentia > Pedetidae > Pedetes > Pedetes capensis. The sequence continues at coordinate 83,031 of VMDO01008169.1, read as the reverse complement.
ATTGGAAACCCTATGAATAGCAGAGAAGCACTGTCAACTATAGTGCCAGAAAATGAGCCCCCCAGATTGGAAGATATTCAAGAAACAGCTGGGGAAGAGTTATCTCCTTAAAGTGGAGTTAACCTTAATGATGGGAATGGAGTGAAGCCCCTGGGACCTCCATTTGCTGATGTGGCATGACTGAGAAGAATGAGAAGAAACATAGTGGCTTCAGCAGTGGGCTCAAATGTACAGAGATTGTGTTCATGGCACAGTATTGGGTAGTGTTTCATTCTGTTGTACATAGGGTTGCCATGAGTCAGATCTGACTCCACAGCACCCAACAAGACTGTGAGCCCTTTGGTGGGGAAGGTTTGAATGGGATCAGGTCTTCAGGATATATGTATATATCAAACAAAATCACTGCTCCCCCCTCTAGCATTCCTACTCCTGGGATTCCCTAGCCAATAAATGCCAGCCATTTTAATTTGAGTGGAAGACATTAAGTGTAGCAACAGATTGACAACAGCTAGAACCAAGTCTTGTCTGGGTTTATTTGGAGAATTGACGGACGATGCCTACCAGTGACCTATGATGCAGGGGCGCTGAAAAATGTAGGCCTAAGGGGCCTCTGGTGGCAGACAGGCTGCTCAGCTGTCACAGAAATGAAGGAAGGACCTGAGCCTGAAGTTGTTGCTTGATCCATAGGACAAAAGGAGCCATCCTGCATGTGAGTGACCTCAGCAGCCCCTGTGACAAAGCAGAGCCCAAAACCCAAGGGGACAGCAAGGCCTTCTGTTCCGGGTATTATTATTGCCTGCCAAACAACGAGCATTTGCTTCTGTCTTGTGATTCTGAAGGTCAGGAGTTTGGACAAAGAAGCACAGGAAAGGCTGATCTCTACTCCACGCTATTTCAGGCCTCAGCAAGGAAGAGGCTAGAGCCTGAGGGTGGGTTAACTGGATGCTTCTTCTGTCACATGTCTGGCTAGAATGACTTTAAAGCTGTCTTCCGCCAGAACTAGGGCCAGAGCATCTACACGTGGCTTCTCTGTGCAGCCTAGTCTTCTCTCACCACGGTAACAGAGTCTAGAGAGAAAGATCCCAAGGGGATCAGCTGGAGTGAGAAGTGCCAAGGTAGTGGTGGGGGGCAGGGCAGGGCCTTTGAAGATCCACCCCCAGAAACCACATAGCAGCATTTCTGCCATACTCTTGGGTCAAAGCAATGACACACCTGCTGAGATTCAATAGGAAGGGACACAGACCCAACTTCTTGATTGAATGAACAGAAAAGAATTTGGAACCATGTTTTCAAACCATCGCACATTCCCATCCACCTTTTGCCATCTCAAGGGCTTCTGGGTGTCCCATGTAGCAGATATCTGAGAGTTTTTTGATGTGGTGGTGCCCAGCATGAACCTGGCTAGTTTATAAGCTCTATGTGAGATGATCATCTGTACACCTAGAAATAATTGAGGGGTATCTCAGAGGCACCTAAGATTCTATGTGGACAGGACAAGCAAAAGCCAGAGAAACTTGCTCATTTTTGATAATATAGCTTTACCTGGAAGCACAGGATGGAGAAACCAGGGCAAAGGGCATATGGTTTATACATAAGAATGGTCAGATAAAACAGGGCAAGCAGGCAAGAGACCCACAGGGACCATAAAAGGCAAAACTAAAGTACCACTTCACGCGATGCTTCCCAGTTCCAGATGGCTACAGACTGCAGAGGAGATGAGCTATTTTGTTCTGCTGAAATAAAGAAACAAGCTGTGCCTTTCAAGCCAACTCTTTAAGCCAACTTCGAAAACACAACGTTTTTAAAAACACCAGCCACAAATGCTCAGGGAGAGGCAAACTTCACCTGCAGAAGTGAGGGAAGGGCTTGAAGTTGTTGTTGTTGTTAGGTGCCACCGAGTTGGTATCCGACTCATAGCGACCCTCATAAAGTTTTCAATGGCTGACTGTTTTTTGGGATTGCCTTGGGAGTGGATTGCCAGGTCCTTCTCCCATTTTTGCGGTGCTGGGAATAGAACTCGGGACCTCAGAGACTACAGCGCAGCGCTCTACCAACTGAGCTAAAGCCCAACCGTGGGCTTGACATTAGGAACTGGCTTTTCAGCCACACCCTCCCACATCTTCAAGACAAAATAAACCACACAAAATGTATTTTCAAGCACTGGGTCCTTCTGAAAAATCAGAAGGAATTTGAGCCAAAAGAGAGGAAAAATTAGCCCCCCTCCACAAAGAATAAATATCTGCCCCATAATTTATGGAGAATGCAAATCATCCAAGCAGCAGTCTATTGGCACTGACTGTTATTTTGTCTAATTAAATGGTTGTACGAGCCTCAGAATGCCATGTCTCCTGCCAAGTGACCCTATTCCCACGACCTTCCCTACACAGAGTTCAGGGGAACAGGATACTTGGGAAAGACATTGCATTTTTAACCTAATGAAAAATATGGATTTTTATATGAAAGAGTGTTAGGTAGTAAGGTTTTTCCTTTGATTACTTCATGGCATGGAAGTATCTTTGAGAATTATGCATGAAAAAATATAAATTCCTCTGTTTAAAAAAATCAAAGGGCAGTCATCTTTGACACTGTTATTGTCACTGCAGCTAAATTTTCCATGCAATGTGTGTCACAGTTTATGCTGTTTTAATAAAAAAAAAATCCTGAGCTCAGCATTACCAAACTTTTTTGCTGCTAAAATTATGATTTGAGCAATGTTAAACCTCCTCAGTATCCTTTGGGCATTGGAGTGTGACCTCATGATTGGGCTGGCTAGGTCTTAGAAGATATTTAGGTGAAGTCCTCAGGGAAGGTTTAATGCTGTCTTATCCCACCTGCCCATAAGTCCAAGAACAGTGGGTCCATGCAGGGCCCACCTTAAATGAACCTTCTCTCTTCTTCCCCCATACCCTATGATTCTTTTCCTTAGTCTTTTTAACAACTTCATGCGTGGATTTTTTTTTTTTTTAGGACTGGGGTTTGAACCCAGGGCCTCACGCTTGTATGCTTTGCAAGTTCTGGACCACCCAGCCCATTTTTTTACTTTTTGAGACAGGGTCTCACTAAGTTACATAGACGGCCTCTGATCTTGAACTTGTGATCCTCCTGCCTTCGCCTCCCAAGCCACTGGGATTACAGGCATATGCCACCGCGCCTGGCTTTCATCCATGGATTTTTAAAGGAATTTTTTTTTATTGTTGTATTAAACACATCCCCACATGTCTGTCAGTTTGTCATACCATTGGAGCTTGTGTGTTACTGTGATGCTGAAAGCTATGCCAACAGTATTTCAGATACCAACAGGATCACCCATGGTTGACAGGTTTCAGCTGACCTTCCAGACTAAGACAGACTAGGGAAAAGAACTCAGTAGCCCATTCCCAAAACAATTAGCCATTGAAATCCCTATGAATACCAGAGAAGTGCTATCAAATAAAGTGCCTGAATATGAATTTCCCAGACTGGAAGGCATTCAAGAACCAACTGGGGAAGAGTCGCCTCCTCAAAGTAGAGTCAACCTTAATGACACAAATGGAGTAAAGCCCCTGGGACCTTCTTTTGCTGATGTGGAATGACTCAAGTGAGAAGAGACATAGTTACTGCAACAATGAGCTCAAACATAAAAAATAAAAGATACCTTGTGCATGGCACAGTATTGGGTAGTGTTTCATTCTGTTGTCCATAGAGTTGCTATGAGTTGGACCCAACTCAATAGCACCTAATAACAACAAAGCATAACAAAATAACAACAACAACAACAATAATAATAATGATAATAATAGGCATTTCTTTGGTAAAGTTGATCTCCTTCAAAGTTTAACTTTATATCTCCAACTAACGGGCTCGTTTGTTTAGCACCTACTCAGTAATAGAAGCTGGGATTTAGCTCAGTTGGTAGAGCACCACTCTGCAGTCTCTGAGGTCCTGAGTTCGGTTCCCAGCACCACAAAAATGGGAAAAGGATGTAGTAACCCACTCCTGAGTCAATCCTGAAACAATCAGCCATTGAAAACCTAATAATGATCACCATGAGTCAGACACAACTTGACGGCACCTAACAACAACAACAAATACTAGAAATTTTTTAGGTCTTAGATATGAAACATCAAATAAGACAGACCCAGGACACACTATTCTTCTGAAGCTAAGCTTCAAAGAAAATATCAGATGGTGATAAAAAAAAAAAAAATAAAGAAAATTGAAACAGGACAGTGCAATAAAAAGGCCAGAAAAGGTCTCTCTGAGGAAAGCAGAGAATGACAAGAAATAGCCCTTCTGTCCTGAGGAGGGTCCAGGGAAGCCAGTAGGAGGAAGCATATTGTAAGCAGGTAGGACAACGAGGACTCTGCTCTTGCATGAAGAATGAATTGGCCCTTCATAAAGCACAGAGGGTGGGCTCATGGGACTAACATCTAGTGGGCAATACAAAGCTACAGAGGATGGCAACAGGAGGTAGGCAGGGATTGGGGGGAGGAGTTCAGATTTTGTTCTGTGTTGGGAAGCAATTAGAGTGCTACAAGCAGAAGAGGGACTCTGGAAATGGAATAGACAGTGGCTTGAAAGGGGTCAAGGGTAGAAGCAGGATGCCAACAAAGAGGCTGCTCCCTTCAACAATGGATCATGGTGTCTTGGACTAAAATGGTAGTAAAGGAGGAAAAGAAGTGGACAGAATCTAGAATGTTTCAAAGGGAGAGTCAACAGAATATGCTATGGACAAGATGTGCCATTGTGCTAAGCCTGTTTCTGCCCTTCTTACCATGTCTTATTCAGGACCCTCTCTATTTGCTAGGATAACAGAGGAAAGAGAAAATAACATTAAGGAGAAAGGAAATCCTGCTTCACAGTAATCACTTCTATTGGCCTATAACAAGCACAAAGTAGTTTCCAATGCACATTCCCATTTAATTCTCCCAACAATTTTATAAGAGAAGGGAGCAGACATAGTAAACTAAATTTCACAAATAAAGATCTCAGAATTTAAAGACTGTTGTGGACTAACCCAGGCCACACATTTAGGAAGTTATGAATTCAGGACTTGCAAACATCCTTCTGAAATCTTGCTGTCCATATTGTTTTCCAGTGATATTTGCTCTGCCGATTATAATAAATCTTAGCTTTTACTGAGTGTCCTCTTTGCCAGACATGGTGGCAATACATGGCATATATCACCTCTTTTAGTTCTGCAATGTGAGTTCCACTATGGCTAACTTTATTTCACAGATCTATACATTTAAGCCTCAAAGAGTTTAACCTTTCAAAGATTTCGCAGATGTTAAATGCTGGAACTAGAATTTCAGCCAAGGCAAATTCACTCTGAAGCTCATTTGCTGGGTCATAATAGTAAGCTATTATAGACAGAATAAGTAGAATCTGTTGAAAATCCCATTTTCCACAATGTAATAGCATAAAATAATTTCAAATACTAACATTCTCTCAGCCCTTTAACAACTGTCTACTGGTAAATAAATAAACAAAGATTCTGGACATACTACTCCTCATCCTTCATATTAATTGAGAAATCTATTTGCCAGCTCCTTTCTCTAACTCTGAAAAATGTCCAAGATATAAGATGGGGTGATCTGCTCATTTAGCCTTTAATTCCTAGCAACATCTATCTATAGCCACCAGTGTAATTAGAGACATGTCAGAATATCAGGGCTGTTGGCAGGACTGACTTTATCATTTGCTCAAAAAATATAAAACATCCATTACAGAGACACCACTACATGATTAGAAACACTTCTTTGAGACAAAATTTAAAAACAAACACACCAACTCACCCAGATTTTTAAAAAAATCTCTATTTGTGAGATCTCCTAGGCGTCTTCCATCATTTAATCAAATATTGCCTTAATTTCTTAAAAACACAGGTTCAGAATGCTTTCTGATTCAAATATTTTTGGTTTCATAAATCCTATATCTGCTATTTAAATGTATTTTATTAAATTATATGCCAATCAAAGTTGGAAGAAATCTGAGGAACTGGATAATCTAATGACCTTGAGTTATAGACAAAGATGCTAAGTTCCACAAAATTTACTGTGCCCAGCATGTTCCAGTGGGCTGATGACAAAGCCAGGACTATAGCCCTAGCCTCTGTCTACAGCACAGCAATAACATGTTATCAACCCTCTGTATGTTAACCTCCACTAGCAAATTAACATACTGTCTCTTTCATAAAGAAAGCCATTTAGAAACTTAGCCTATGGTCATCTATATAACCACATATATAGCCATATAGCCATCTATAGAACTGATTTTCATGTACTTTAGAGTTGAGTAAATTCCCCAAATCAATTTCAAATGCCACTACTTCATCTAGAGCAGACTGAAGGCATTATTCTGTCATTGTGTTCCCAGAGAGTTCTGTTCATTTGTCAATAGCTATTGCCTTGCATTCTGAGTTTTCTATCTGAACATCTGCCTCCTCTATAGGGCTGTAAATTTATCAAGGCAACGACTGCCTTAATCCATCTTATCTACTCCAGCATCTTACATGACACACTGTAGCTAGTCAGCTTGCTATCTCTGTGATAGAATACCTGAGGTCAGAAATATATAAGAAGGAAAGATTTATCAGCACATATTTCAGTCCATAGGCTCTTGGTCATGCTGCTTTTGGGCCTCTGGTAAGGCAGAATATCATGGAGGGGAATGTGTGCCAAAGGAGGTCTTTTCTTTTCATGCCAGCCAGGAAGCAAAGAGAGACAGAGAAGAGTGGCCAGGGTCCCACTGTCACCTTCAAGGATATATTCCCAGTGACCTTACTCCTTTCCACTAGCTACCCCCTAAAGGTCACAGTGTCTTCCAATAGTGCCACAGGCTGGTGATCCAGGTTTTAGCACATAGCCCTTGAGGTATATTTTAGATCCAAACCATGAGAACAACACCATCAGTAAAGCTTTTGTGAATTAATGTGTTGTTGAATTAATCACTTATTAGAGATCACCTTATCCACTCTTTGAGTTCAAAGAAATAGGACGGTGGACATATTATTGGCATACCAAAAAAAAAAAAAAGTATGGTTGTTAGGTACTGTCAAGTCAGGTTTGACTTCAGTGACCCTAAATACAACACAACAAAACACTCTGATACTATGCCATGCACATGATCTTTTTTTATGTTTGAGCCCAAAGTTGCAGCTACTGTGTTTCTTTTCATTTTGAATTGTGCCACATCAGCAAAAGGAGGTCCCAGGGGCTTTACTCCATTCCCATCGCTAAGGTCAACTCTACTATAAAGAGATAACTCTTCCCCAGTCATTTCTTGAATGCCTTCAAGAAGGCATTCAAGGGGGCCATTTTCCAGCACTCTATTTGACAGTACTTCTCTGCTATTCATAGTGTTTTCGATGGCTAATTGTTTCATGAGTGGGATGCCGGGTCCTTCTCCCTAGTCTGTCTTAGTCTGGAAGCTCAGCTGAAACCAATTATGAGTGGTCCTGCTGGCATCTGAAATACTGGAGGCATAGATTTCAGCATCACAACAACATGCAAGCCCCCATAGTACAACAAGTTGACAGACATGTGTGTGGGGGATAGTTTTGTATAAGTAAAGCAAAGTAAACAATTAAAGAGATCACTGTGGGGTTGGAAGAGAATTGTATCTGGGTCTTATTAGGAAAGCAGGAGATAAAATATACAGTAATTAACCTCAAGTTAAAGAATTATTAACCTACGGTAGGAGGACAACTATAAGGATATGAAGAAAACTCTAAGGGAGACTTTGGACCTAGGGAGAGTGTCCAAGGAAGGAGAAACTTGGAAGCGAACTCTCCTCCCCAGAGCTGAGCTTCAGGCTGCCTCTAAGAAATGGTTTCCTGTTCCCGCATGATAAAAATGTCTGCTAGGTTGCCTGGGCCAGTGCTAGTCCAGAGTTGCTGGGCAGGCAGCAGTCCTTCAGGGCATAGGTGAGCCACGGCTACTACACAGGTATGCAGAGTCAGGCACCACAGCAGGTGTAAGGCTTAACGTGTATGGTGACCATGTGAGGAGAACCAGGAGATGCAAACCTCTGGAGCAAAGGCGAGCTGAGGCTGGTGGGAGCACAGACAGAAGGAGTTGGAGCTCCACTGTGGGTCTAAGGCCAAGAGAGTGCAAGGCCCTTGTCAGGAAGACCGGAGCAAGATGGCATCCGGGCTGAGGCTGAGGTTGCAAAGTTGCTGAGGGATTGTCCATGCACATGCACAAGGTGGGGCAGAGCACAACCAAACATCCCCAGCAAACACCACTGAGGGGTTGTGAGCAAGAGCAGAAAGGCAAAAACAAACACACAGCTGGAACAAGGAAGAGAAGCCCTCTTCCTCCTGCAGAATCCTTCTGTCACCCTTTACTGACAAAGCTCCACATCATGCTCTTGGAGACGGAGAAATGCTGAAAGACTCCAGGCCTATACTTCTGTGTCCCCATCCATAAACTCAGGACAGGGACAATACTTACCCTGCATGTGGTATGAATATTTAGTAAGATAATGTGGGTGTTTCGGGCAGTGACCGACAATGTGCTGATTGTAGAACAGCTGATCATAAGAATTCCATAAATGGGTGCGATGATTGGATTCACTACTTGGAAAGGCAGAACTGGAATTAGAACGCCAAAGTAAGAACTGGACGGTCATACCATTTACAGAGGACTGTAACTGTGGCCAAAGGGAAAGTGAGAATCCAAAAAAGATAAGACCTTCTCATAAGGAATAGCGACAAATAATACAACAAAACTTCCCTTGAATGTTAAAGAAAACTCTGCTATTATCTGCCTTGTTAGAACAAAAGTATATCCTTCATAATATTGTTGTTTGTTAGATGCCATAGAGTCAGGTCTGACTCATGGCAACCCTCATAGGGTTTTCAATGGCTTATTGTTTTGGGATTGTTGTTGGGAGTGGGCTGCCACATCCTTCTCCCAATTCATAATATTAGGATTCTTCAAATATAATGTCATGATCTTTTGAAGGAAAATTATGTGTCTGCTATTTTCCAAGGAACAATACACCACTTTCCCATCAGAAAAAAGACTTAGCATCTAATTACTCTTGTTCTTTTATTTTCTTACATCCAGCTTCTATTTCCTTGACATCAGATTTCAAATTAAACATAAGGAACAATTTTGAACACTCAATCCTCACACACACACAAAAAAGGAGGCTTGATTGATTCAAAGTTTTACTTTATGTACCTACAATTTCCCAGTAGTCCTATTTCTCAATCAGAATTTGAATAATCTTTACAACGTGTATTCCCCCAAACTCAGATTTAATGACTCGGTAGGTTCAGAAAGAGAAATAACAGCTGCAGCTCATCCCGCTGTGCTATTCAGTAATGACAATGTTATACCACATTAGCAATTGTGACATTAATAAAAAGAAGCCCATAGGATTAACCAAAGACAGCTGACTTTAGTCAAATGTAGGTCAGGCTTTGTTTGCTCAGAAGCTGGTAATAAATTCCCAGGTAAGTGCTCTCGTGTGTCACACATATATGTCAGGAACATAATTTCAACCTCACTAAATGATTCACATTTTTAAGTTCCTATAAGCCATTTTTGAATTATTGTTAAGCATTTAATTCCACTGCCAGGCCCAGAGGCTTCTTAAAATTATTAACTTATGTGACATTACAGCATGTTTTTCTTGTAGGCAACACTTAAGAATGCGTTGGAAGGTTCTGCATTCACCTTCAAGATACTGAAGTTCTTATTAGAGGAGCCTCAGGGGTCGCTCTTAATTTACAACATAATCACCAAGGAAATGGTGTTGATGCTAAAGATAGCCATCTGTAATCACTGAGTTCTCATTGTCACAGGAAATCACGATAAGCATAATGGTAATATTGCAATTCTAATCAAGGGTTGGCCTGTAGCCCTACCACTGTGGTGTCCAATCCTGTCAGATTTCAGAAGCTAAGCAGGGTCGGGCCTGGTTAGTACTTGGATGGGAGACTACCTAGGAACACCAGGTGCTGTAGGCTTGGGAGAAGGACCTGACAACCCACTCCCCCAAAACAATCAGCCATTGAAAATCCTATGAATAGCAGAGAAGAACTAACAATAGTGTTTTGCCTGTTGTACCTATGGTCACTATGAATCAGAAACCTACTCCATGCATGTAACAACAACAATGATCAAGGGTTACAGTAGATTTGTTGCAGATGAGAAGTTCAAAACCATCCAACCCTCAAATATATTTTAAAACTTAAACACTTTAGAAAACGGTTTATCAGTTTCTTTAAAAGTTAAGATATACAGCCGGGGGCGGTGGTGCACGCCTGTAATCCCATCGGCTCAGGAGGTGGAGGCAGGAGGATCGTATGTTTGAGACCAGAGGCACTCTGCATAATTTAGAGACACCCTGTCTGAAAAAATCAAAAAGTAAAGAAATGGGCTGGGGGTGCAGCTCAGTGGTCCAGCACTTGCAAAGCATGTAAGCACGAGGCTCTGGATTAAACTCCCAGTACCGCAAAAAAAAAAAAAGTAAACATATACCTAACCTTATGTTCCCACCATTGTTCTCCCAGGTGTTTGTCTAAGAAATGAAACCATATGTCCACAAAACAGGCCTCACCTAAAATGTACATAACAACTTGAATGATAATGTTCCAAAACTGGGAACCACTCAAATCAACAGGAGAATGAAATAAAGAAATAGCGACATATTTACACACTGGAAACCTGTCCAGCAATAGAAAGAACCATAGATCCATACAAACTTCACGGACAAATCTCTAAAACACTGTGGTCAGAGGAACTAACTAGATCCCAAACAGTACCCATTGTATGATTCTGCTCATGTGAAATTCTAGGCCAGCTAAAACTACTGTATAGTGACACAGAGCCCAGGGGGGCTGGGATTGTTTGGTGGAGGCAGGGGAGCACTTTCTGAGATAACGGAATGTTCTATATCTTGTTGGGATGGTATTACATACATGCACACATTTGTCAAGCTTATCAAACTGTATATTTAAGATCTGTACATTAAGATCTACATCTAAATTGTACCATAATAAATAACATGTGGGTGTTCTGTAAGCTCTCCAAATTCATACTTAAACTATATTAAATCTTATCTTTATTACTTTTGTTATTATCTTTATTAAATCCATATTATCTTTATTAAATCCATAAGCAACTGTAAAACATTATAGTCTTTTAGATCTATCCAAAAAGAGATGTTACCTGACTTACCAATCCAAGTAAGGATAATAAGCAGTATATTTAATGAATGAAATAAACAGAGAATTTCAATTGATTTGCATATTAATTCCTTCTACATGCAACGCATAATTTGAGAGTTCTGTGCTTATAAATTAAAAAGATTACAAAAATATCAATGGACACACATGCAATTAAGTACTTAACACTAATTTATATTAATGTGGAGGAGCAGTTGCAAGACAAGCCAAAAACAGTAAATGACACAAGAATCATTTTTTGAGTTCCTAACATTCAGCAGGGCTGGGATTTAGCTCAGTTGGTAGAGCGCTGTGCTGCAGTCTCTGAGGTCCTGAGTTCAATTCCCAGCACCGCAAAAATGGGAGAAGGGCCTGGCAATCCACTCCCAAGGCAATCCCGAAACAGTCAACCATTGGAAACCCTATGAGAGTCGCTATGAGTCGGATACCAACTTGAGGGCACCTACCAACCAACCAACATTCAGCAGAGTTCACTTGCTGAACTGCTATCTTTCAGGATAGATCTTGTCTCCCCTACCACTGTGATTGAGGACCTTGAACCTTTGTTCAGCTATTGTTTTTTGTTTTGTTTTATTATTTGCTTTTGTTTTTGTTTTTAATGCTTCATTAGTTTTCCTCATCTTAATGTCTTACACCTTTGAAAGCCACCGTATTAATCTTAAAGCACAGCCTGAGCATATCATGGCATTCATCACAATCATAGTCAAGGTCAGCTTTGAATGCATAGCCTGGTATTGGAACATGCGTTGGTGTGGCCACAGTCTGCCCTTGTTTCACCTAATCTCAGGGCTGCTCTCTCCTGGCCTGCCTTCCATCCACAGATGGCTACACTGACCTGCTGAATGATCTCCTCTTCCTGCCCCTGGGCCTTTGTTCCTGCTGCTTCTCCATTTGAACTTCATACCATGTCCAGTGTATCCCAGCTTTCAAGACTCACTTTAGCTGTCTTCTCTTTGGCAAGGAAATTCCTCACTTTCCTGTCTCTGAGTAATCCATCTTTCTTATAAACACACATCTCATATGTCCAGTTCTCTTGTCATAATTTCCACTGTCTATCCCATACTGTGAAATATTTGACTTCTAGCTTTGGAAAGAAGTACATAGCTTCAGAACTTAGCTCCTCAGCTGTCAGAATTTAGGCAAGTTACTTCTTCTCTCTCTCTGTTTCTGTTTCTTCATCTGTTAAAAAATAAAATAGGAGGTGGGTGTGGTGGCGCATACCTGTAATCCCTGCACATAGGAGGCTGAGGCAGGAGGATTGTGAGTTCAAGGCCAGTCAAGGCTACCTAGTGAAATTTTGCCTCAAAAATTAAACAAACAAATAAACAAATAATAATAGTCCCTCTTGTACAATTGCTATCAGCAGGAAATTAGAGAATGTATGTAAAGTGCTTAGTTTGACACACATTTTAAGTACTCAATAATATTTTTCCCAAAATCTATTAGGCTATAATAGAATAAATTTATAAGTGAGTGAATTGTACTCTAATAATTGAAAGAATTGGTAAATGGAAAAATTTTGAAAAATATCAAGATACACTAGAAGGCTGGAGGTGGATAACTTTTGCTGGCATTTTCAAAACAGAGCATAGGTATTAGAAACCATAGAATGGTGAGTTTCATGACAATTTGAGGCAGAAAGAGTCTGGTTAAAATGGAAAGCAAAAAAAAAAAGTCAAAGACTATACAGACAAAAAAAGAGAAGCAGTCCAGGTACTGAACAGAAATAAAAACACATGTCCACAGCAAGATTTATACATGAATATTCACAGCAGCTTTATTCATAATAACCACAAACTAGGAGCAACTGTCTACCGACAGGGAAATAGATAAAGTGTTATATCCCTACAGTAAAATACCACTCTGGAATAAAGAGGAACACACTCCTGACTGAGCAGCAGTAAGGATGGATTTCCAGATCTTTACATTGAGTGAGTCTGCAGCCACAGCACCCTGGAATCTGATCCTACCTGATCTCAGAAGCTAAGTAGTGTCAGCTTGGTTAGTCCTTAGATGGGAGACCGCCTGGAATACCAGGTGCTGTAGGCTAGGGAGAAGGACCTGGCAGCCCAATCTGGAAACAATCAGCCATTGAAAACCCAATGAATAGCAGAGAAGCACAGACAATAATGCCAGGCATAGCACAGTGTTGGGGAGTGTTTCCTTTTGTTGTACATAGGGTTACTATGAGTTGGACCCAACTCAATGGCACCTAACAACAACAACAACAATACATTGAGTAGTGAAAAACAAACACAAAAATGCGTATGCTGCATAAATTCCATTGATACGAAATACAAGAAGATTCATCTGATCCGTCACAGCAGAAAGGGTCACTGGAGCCTGGGGGAGTGAGGCAGAGGGCAGATGAGACTGTGAATGGACACAAGGAAGGCCTGGAAGGTAAGGGAGAAGGTCTGCATCTCAGTTAGGCTGGTGGATTCTAGGGTGTAGGCAGAATGCTGTCGAAATTCACTGAAGTGCATACTTCAAGTGGCTGTGGTTTGTTCCTTATTTTAAGCCAGTAAGAATCTACTAAATAATGTAGAGCTGACCCAGCACATTTTCAGTAAGAACATGTTGGCTTTGTTTGGCAGTTTTTCCTTCTTTGTCAGGACCACTGAGTTGAACACCTGGGAAGTGCAGCTGCTGTGGAGTGTCTGGAGATTGGCAGAATGTTGGGAGAGACTGTTTATGAGATGATGTCGGGTCCAATGACATGCTCTGTCCTAGGCTCAAGGAGGACTGGAGAGTCAAGTGAAGATTCCCATGGTATTCTACATTTCTGGTGGTGGATTACAGGGCTTTATACTTGGCCTGTTCAACCTTTTTATCAACTATCTGTCTGAACATCTAAGGTTTCAGTCATCAACCTTGTATTGACCAAACACTGAATGTTGCATGCGAGAGAAGCACTGAATCATCCTGACATGTTAGAGCAATAGTTTGGTTATAACAAGGTAGAATTTTATAAGGACCATCCTTAAAGAGCCAAACAGAGCCAAACATTTAGCTTTCCAGGGACAAGACAGAGATACAATACTATACACACAGGCCACTAGAAAAAAGCAGCCTTAGGGTGATATCAACACTAATCTCAGTGTTACCCAACAGTGAAATGTAATTCTTAAAGAAGTTCACAAGACCTTAGGTTGCATCAAAGAAGAATATAACACTTAATAGAAAGGAGGTAAAAATTGTTCTATTCTCCATAATAAACTTGTATAGAAAAATATTGCATTTAATTTTTGGTGAGATGCTTAGTGGTAGGATAGATTAGATTTAGATCTGGGAGGAAAGAAGCATACCTCCCTTAAGAACAAACTCTGTTATGGTCTGAATAGGAAATGTCCTCCACAGGCTTAACTTGTTGGAATGCTTGGTTTCCAGCTGGTGGCGCTCTTTAGGGAGGTTGTGGAAATTTCAGGAGGTGGGACCAAGCTGGAGGAAGCAGGTCACTGGGGGAAGGTCCTTAAGTGTTTATTACCCTTAGCTGCTTCCGGTCTATTTCTCTGCTTCCTGGCCCACTATGATGTGAAGTGAGCTGCTTTGGCAGCCTTCCCCACCATGATGGACTTCCCCACCATGAGCCAAAATAAATCTTTCTCCCTCTTAAGTTAACTTTCTTGGGTATTTAGTCACAATGACAAAAAGCTACCTAATACAAGGTTCATGCCTTAGTCATCCCAGCATTACTAGCACCTATCTTGATTCCTGGCATCACCATAATGATTGTTATCAAAGCAAGTGGTGTTATATAGACACAAGGGTTAAACTGATTCCATATAAGTACTTGGGACATTGCTAACATTTTTTAGCCTAGAGAATAGAGGACCGAAGGAGCAGGAAGTAAGGGTGAACCAAGAAGTCTAGTGCAAGGTGTGCCCAGGATCGCTGGAATGGATTATAGATGACTATGGAATCTTTGTTATTTCCCTCCATTAAGTGGGATAATATTTCCAAGCCTTTGAATCTAGGCTGAATCTGTGACCACTTTGACCAGGAGATTGAAGGAAAATGATATCTTGCTAGTTCTACACCCAGTGTTTAAGAAAACTGGCAACTTCCCATTCCTCTTCTTAGAACCCCAACACTGCTTTAGAAGGAAGCCCAAGCTACAGCAAGTTCAGGCCCACAGGTAGTATCATTGAGGCACCCAGCCAACAAACAAAGCCAACAGTCCTCTGCCAACAGGTAGTTCCAACTCACCAGCCCACTTAAGGGAGCCACATGGAAATGGACCTTTATCTCATCAAACCACCCTGGTTGAAAGCAAAATAGATCTTTCCCCACGGAGTCCTTTTGGCACTGTGTAAAGCCACTAAGTACAGGGTGATTTGTAATGCAGCAAGAAATAGCTGACATGTAACCATCTTCAGATATATACAGAGCTAGCATACTCCTGGCCCCAAAGGTTAGACATAGGACCAATATTCAGAGTTAGGACCCATGTGCATAACTTGGTGAGTTTCAGTGAGAAGTCTGGAACCATAAATAAAGGAGTGGAAAGAGAAATCCTGAAGAGAGGACCAGAGTTGTAGGATGGAAATGGCATTAGAACTGGCCTCAAAAAGTAAGCCAAGGATGTTGATTAGAACACCAAAAGGGCACAGGGTTAACTCAGGCTCAGTTTCAGATGGCATCAGTGCCCCTGGTTCCATCAGCTGGCAGATGTGAGCTGATAGTGTTGGGGAAAAAGCAGTCAGGTTGCACACAGTCCATCCATCCAGCAGCTGCGAATAGAGAGGCAGGGAAAGGCTAGAAGCCTTTCCAATACCCAGTTAAGGTGAGATGCAGAGAGGGGAAGAATCCCAGAGGGATCCTGGAATTACTCCTCCCTCCCCCCATAAACAAAACAAAAAACCAAAAACAAACAGCAAACAAATGAAACACAGAAAAACAAAGGCGCAAGGGCTGCATAGCCTGAGTGGTCTGGAATGAAGACACACCTCAGACCCACCAGACGTCAGGCCTGGTCCAGATCCCACCTTCGGTTGGGGTGCAAATCCTGATGTGCTGTTAGTGTGTTTTAGGATTGGCTCCCAGACCAGCCAGTTGAGGAACTGTAGGAAACTGAGATGGTCAAGCGGGGCAGGGGGCTGGTTCTTTGGTGTCCTTAGCTGGATGAGGGTTATCTGAGGGGAGTCAGGGGAGCGCAGGTTTCAGGTTGACCCAGAAATAACCTTTTTAGTCAGTGGGATGTGATCCTATGATTGCAGAAGGCTGAATTATCCCCTGAGAGACAGTCTGTAGAAAAGATGCATTCATGCAGTAAGAACGACATCCAACTAAGCTTTAAATTCTCCTCAAACCTGAGTTGTGCTAACAAAGACACAATGTGGGGGCCAACTTCTTGCTCAGTATGTAAGTGCTCAATGAGGGTAGTGGATAGACAGGTGAATAAATGTGTGGACAGATGGACAGATAGGTGGATGGATGGACAGGTGAGTGGATGGATGGACAGGCAGATGGATGGATGGATAATACTCAGCACCACTTGCCCACAGAACACATTAGTGTTATTGTTTGGTGCCACAGAACATATTAGCTGCAAGAAATAAACTGAACCCCAGAGAAAGGAAATAATAATGTATTTGTGCCTCCAAGAGTTTGCCAAAAACTTATCTTTGAATGGCCGGATATACACTGTGTTTTTACCCTTGTTGTTGTTGTTAGGTACTGTCGAGTCGGTATCCGACTCATAGCGACCCTCAGGGTTTTCAATGGCTGACTCTTTCGGGATTGCTTTGGGTGTGGGTTGCCAGGTCCTTCTCCCATGTTTTTACCTTTAGGAGAGCAATTTTCTAAGAAAATGGGAATTTCCTATGACAATCTCATTTGTTCGGCCGCTTGGGTCTGAGCAGGGGTCACTGTGGCTGCATGTCGCCTGTGGAAGTTGGTGTGTTTGGTGCTGCTCCACTCTGGCCATCAGGAGCTTAAGCTCCAGTCCCTGTACAACAGGAAGAGTAAGGCAGTAGAGACAAAGTGACCCATGAGGGCCACACATTCTGATGTCCCTTCTCCCTGCTGACTTCTCTTCCCACCTGTGGCTTCGTGTGCCTTGTGCCCACTTTTTAATGTTACATTGCTATGGCACATACTCTCCAGTGTGAGACATCTCTGTGGGCTCCTGAGATGTTGCACACTATCATCTCAGTAACAGCCCTCTTCATGGCCATGGGTTTACTTAAGTAGACTTTCTAACCCTCCATACACAACATCTGGGTCTCTAAGACAGAGAGAGGAAGCTCTGAGATCTAGGGAGTGGTGTTCAGGGTTTTGTAACTATGGCCTATAGTAAAAACATTAAATAAATAAATTTGATCACAGCTTAATACACAGAATACATCTAAAACAATATTTGTCTTACTACCCACTATACTTCCCAGTATTTTCTATACTGTTCTAGTTTTTAAGCTGCTGGTTGTTGTAGTTGTTAGGTGCCATGGAGTAGTGTCTGACTGATAGCAACCCTCTATACAACAGAATGACACACTCCTCCACACTGTGTCATGCCTAGCACTATTGTCTGTGCTTCTCTGCTATTCATAGGGTTTTTGATGGCTGATTGTTTGGGGAGTGGGCTGCTAGGCCCTTCTCCCAAGCCTACAACACCTGGTGTTCCCAGGTGGTCTCCCATCCAAGGACTAACCAGGCACAACCCTGCTTAGCTTCCGAGATCTGCCGGGATCAGATGCTAGGGTGGTATAGCTGTAGACAAGCTGTTGGTGAGAACCACTAACTTGAACAGAGGGACTGATGATGTGAAACACTGTCTAAGGGACCATTATCAGCAATAATTACAGGGAGTGTGGCAGGGGCCACGTGTCTCCAAACTCTGTCACCAATATTAGAAGTCCTGACCCCCAAAACCTATAAATAGTTTTGCCATTTTCTAAGAATGAAACTAATAAGTTAAAATGCAGTGGGTAAGATCAGCTAAATATAGAAATGAATTCAAGAAAATGTAGGGCTGCAGGGATTTGAAATACTCCAGTTCAGTCAGGGTTCCAGGTTGTACCGTGTGACAATAGTCCTCCTGGATTTTAATTCTTAGATGAAAATTTGAGACACAGCAGTTTTATTTTGCCTTGTCTTTTAATAGGAGGCACTTCCAGCACTGGGGTCTCCTAGGTGGGATATTGAAAGACAAGGGCTTTTTAACAGATTCCCCATTCCAGGGGAAAAACAACCATAGCCCCTGAACACAGATACCCAGTCTGCTTGGCAGCTGGCAGGCAAGAGGAAAGTGGAGTGTGAGGCTCTCACGGCTCAACAACACTTGTCCCTTCCCTTCACCTAGATCCACTAAGCAACTTATGATTCTAGTATTGGTTTCCCTTAGGTGTTTCCCCAAGAGCTAAGCACACACTATTCAGCTAATGGGAATTTCTCATCTGCTTGCCTGTTATGTTTCTCACGGCGAATTGATAAATGGGGATCTTGATTACTACCTATCTGTCTCAGAAGTTTGGTTAGATGATAATTTCTGCACTGAATGAAATACTAAGGAGGTAGGATGTGAAGAAGCAGGCTTAGAACAGATGGCCCTGCTGGAATGATGATAGTCCAGAGAGAGCGTGCCCGGGCAGTCAGCCAGCCTGTCTTGAAGAAATCACTCTCTCAACCGTATCACTCAACTGGAGACAAGTTATTCAGAGGTTGGTAAGTGATGAACCAAATGAAAACATATTGGTTTCGTAGAGAAAAGCATTGACTTAGCAACCCTTTAGCCAGCTGGAGTAAAGGTATATTATTAAGACTCTGTCAAATCTGTCTTCACACCCCAGAGCTGGGTACAGTCCAACTGTCTATAGGCTGAAGTGTGTATTTTTAAAGAAAGACAAAACAATTTGTGTCATAGAATCTGCTGTCTGTATCATGCCCTAGAAGTTCCAATCACCTACTGGGTCTGGCTTTTCATGGCTTTTCAGTATCATTTATTCACCCCCCCCACACACTTTACAGCACTTGGATTCAGTGGTCACAAAAGAGATAAAGGGTCTACCTTCAAGGGGCTCAATGTCTGGAACAGAATGACTAATAATTATAAGTCAGTCTGAGAAATAGCACTCTATACAATATAAAGTCATGCCATCAAGTGGAATCAATTTAGCCAAGTGCAGAGGTGCACAGACATCGACCCAGTGGCTCAGGATCCTAAAAGGCAGGAGGATGGCTGCAGCCCAGGAGTTCAAGGCCAGCATGGCCAACACAGCAAGACCCTGGCTCATGAATAAAATAAGTCAAAACCAAATGAAGATCAACTCGAGGGAGAGAGGTAAAAGTAAATAAATAAATAAATAAATAAATAAATAAATATAAAATCTCACAGGAGAGATGTTGGAAGGAAGTTGTGAGGAAAAGTTCAAGGTCACAAATTAGACCAGTGGAAAATAACCACAATGGGTGGAGAACATGCCTAAAAGGGTGGATTGTATAAAGAATTTCCCTGGGTTGGTAATGGCAACCCCCATGAGTTTAAAGAGGACATTTTTGTCATTATAGATTTATTTTATTTTTAGAGAAAAGAGCTTCACAGTGAGATGTGCAGCTTTTAATGACACTCTGGAAGAAATGGAGGAGTAAAGTGTCCAGGAAGATTACTTAATATTAAAGACATTATACTGGGGGAGGGGGAACTGTTTAGAAGCTAACACACACTCAATATTGTCTTATTGGTTTGGTTTTATAATGTTTTGCTTTGCTTTCTAACACTGATGCAATTAAAGTTAATGGGCTTTCTTGGAGCAGAGTGTACTAAAACCATCTAAAATGATAAGGAAATCCTTTTAATAAGAAAGCACTGTACATATAGCTGATTTTAAACACATGACTTTTCTATTCTTACATAATATTAAATCATGTAATCCAGAGGATAATCTCAATGTAAATGATGCAACTTCATGGGTACTCAGGAAAAATAGAGGAACATAACCCAAATATGCATATGAGTTTTACTACATATTAATAAAAAAGTTTCATAAACCTTGTAAGTTGATAAAAGTGTAACCAAAAGTGATGAAGTAGTTATATACTGGAAAAAGCCAGTGTTGTATTACTCTGTACCCCACAAACATTTACCAATAAAGGGAGAAGAAAACAAAAACATGTAAGCCAGGTGATTGGTGCACATCTGTACTCCCAGCAATTCAGGAGGCAGAGGTAGGAGGATCGCAAGTTCGAGGCCAGAGGCAACCTGTACCACTTAGTGAGATCCTGTCTCAAAATAAAAAATAAAAAGTGGGTTGCGGGTGAAGCTCAGTGGTAAGCATGGGCCTAGCATGTTTAAGGCCTTAGGTTCAAACCCTCAGTAGCGCAAACATAAAAAGAAGAATTTTAAAAATAAAACGTAATTGCGTGAAAGGCACTGGCTAGACATGCCAATGCCTAGCAACTTATTACTGTGTTTGCTAAATTATGCCTAGGAGGAGCATTCAGTGCCAGTATCCAGTTCCTGCTCCTGGATTAGCAATGACCCAGAGCACTGCGGACCCAGAAGGGTGCTGGATGACAGACACCAGGTCTGCAGCAGGGATCAGTGGTAAGTGATGGTGATATGAAGCACAGCTACACTCAGAGCTAGGAGGCCGTGCAGCCCAAGTCACACACCAGAGGGAAAATTCTAGATGTGTGGGCAACAGTTTAGAGACAAGGCTGATGGTTCAAAGCAACCACAAATGAACAGTGGTGGCAACTTCTTTATGGCATGGGTGCTTAAAGACACATCCAGGGAAAAGTACGCACGGAAAACTTTTTCTCCCCTCATGGCTAAAGAGAAGTCAGATTTCTTCCAAACGCAGCTTCTATATATTACTTTACAAAATCAAGTTCTTCTATGATATCAGAATTATCACCAATCAAATGTATTTGTAAAGTCAAAATGTGGGATGGCCTGAGAGAAAAAGAGAAATCACAGTTTTCCTAACTATCATAAATTTGAGAGTTTCTTGTAATTTTCCATGAATCATTGATGCACATCAAAAGAAACTCTGAGTAAGATAACTTCAGTTTTGTGATGATGCCAGGACCTGGATAAATTGCCAATTATTACTTAGTTGTTGTTGTTGTTAGGTGCCGTCGAGTCAGTATCCGACTCATAGCGACCCTCATAGGGTTTTCAATGGCTATTTCGGGGTTGCCTTGGGAATGGATTGCCAGGCCCTTCTCCCAAATTATTACTTAAGTTAGTATTTATTTCCTTGGTTATGTTTGATTAGGAATGATTTGTTTCAGGAAGAATTACAAGTCATTTCTTCTAGCAAGTAAACACAAAACCATTTGTATGCCACCTTCCTAAGCTATATTTGGGTGAGTATGCCTTACCCAAAATCCTTGGAAGATGTCATTGGATTTGGGACTTTTCCTGATTTTGGAATATTTGCATATAAATAATGAAACTCTTTGAGATAGGACCCAAGTCTAAACAAGAAATTCATTTCTGTTTTGTATATACCTTATGCAGATTGTTGTTGTTAGGTGCCCTTGAGTCCATGTCTGACTCATAGGGACCCCACATACAACAGGCAAAACAGTATTGTCAATGCTTCTCTGCTATTCATAAGGTTTCAATGGCTATTTTGGGGGGGGGATTAGAGTTGGTTGCCAGGTTCTTCTCCCAAGCCTACAGAACCTGGTGTTCCTGGGCAGTCTCTTATGCAAGTACTAACCAGGCCCAACCCTGCATAGCTTCCAACATCTAACGGCATCGGAAGCCACAGTGGTATGGCTGCAGGCTCTTATGCAGATAGCCTGAAAGTAATTTTATACAGTATTTTTAATTCAGATGCATTTTTGATTGAGACTGATCACATGAGGTCAGTGTGGAATCTTCTTCTTGTCCTCTAACCCTGATGCTCAAAACATTTCAGGTTTTAGAGAATTTTGTATTTTGTATTTTCAGATTAGAGATACTAAACTGTGCCAAGATGCAACATCAATGCAATTTAAAGGTACTTAAATAAACCAGGCTTGGTGGTGTACACCTGTAATCCCAGCACTCAGGAGTCTAAAGCAGGACAATCACAAGTTCAATACCAGACTAGGCTACATAGTGAGACTCTGCCTCAAAATAATAATATTATTACATATGTATATTGAAATTAAAGTATTTGTATTAAAAATAAATATATTTATACAAAACATTGAAACAATTAGAAGGTGGTGACCTAACTTAATGCTTTCATGGACACTACACATAACTGCATGAGGTGTCACTGTTCTACTTGCACCTTTAAAATAGTATAGCATAGGGAGTCAAAGTACAGGTTTCATTAGTATACTTACAACCTAAATAAAACAATAGCAACAAAAGACCTATGTGGTGCCCAGATTAACAGACTACATAAATGTACATTTGGGGATATAAATTATTTTCTTGTCTCTTAAAAGTTAAATAAAAGTGGCACTGCTAATAAGCATCAGGATTTGTTCTTCATTCCAGTAGGTATTTTTCTTTGTATGCTATGTTTCTTACTGTTTCAGGATTCTGCCACCGCACATTGGATTAGAAGCTAAGCATTTGCTATTAGTGTATCATTATAGCCAGCTTCCCCTGCATGTCTGTCAGTTTTCTGTACTGTGGGGGTTTGCATGCTGCTGTGATGTTAAAAGCTATGCTATCAGTATTACAGATACCAACAACATCACCCATGGTGGACAGGTTTCAGCAGAACCAGGCAGCCCATTCCCAAAATAAATAGCATTGTCAGATATAGTGCCAGAAAATGAGCCCTCCAAGTTAGAAGGCACTCAAAAGATGACTGGGGAAGACTTGCCTCCTCAAAGTAGATTCTATCTAAATGACAGGCTTCCATTTGCTGATGTGGCATGACTAAAAATGAGGAAGAAAAATTGTAAACATCCATTAATAATTAGAATGTTGAGTGTATATAGTATGAATCTCGGAAAATTAGAAATCATGGAAAGGGAAATGGACCACATAAATATTGACATTCTAGGCATCAGTGAGCTAAAATGAATGGGCATGGGCCATTTTGAATCAGATAATCACATGGCCTACTATGCCGGGAATGACAAATTAAAGAGAAATGGGGTTTCATTTATCACTAAAAAAGACATCTCAGGATCTGTCCTGAAGTAGAATGCTGTCAGAAACAGAATAATATCCATATGTCTATAAGGAAGGCCAGTTAATATGACTATTATTCAAATATACACACCCACCACTAAGGCCACAAATGAAGATAAGGAAGATTTTTACCAGCTTCCGCAAGCTGAAACAGATATAAATTGCAATCAGGATATACTGATAATTACTAGTGGCTGGAATGCAAAAGTTGGAAACAAAGAAGAAGGATTAGTAGTTGGAAAATATGGCCTTGGTGACAGAAACGATGCTGGAGATTGCATGACAGAATTTTGTCAGACCAACGATCTTTTCATTGCAAATACATTTTTTCACCAACAAAAATGGCAACTATATACATGGAATTCACCGATAGAACCCACAGGAGCAAAATTAACTACATTTCTGGAAAGAGATGGTGGAAAACCTCAATATCAAAAGCCAGAACAAGACCAGGTGTTAATTGTGGATCAGACCATCAACTGCTCATATGCAGGTTCAAACTGAAACTGAACAAAATTAGAACAAGTGTACCAAAACCAAGGTATGACCTTGAGTATATCCCACCTGAGTTTAAGGACCAGCTCAAGAAAAGGTTTGATGTATTAGACAGTAATGATTGAAGACCAGATGAGTTGTGGCATGACATCAAAGATATCATTCATGAGGAAAGTAAAAGGTTATCCAAAAGACAGGGGAAAAAAGAAAAGACCAAACTACATTTCAAAAAAGACTCTAAAACTTGCTCTTGAACATCAAGCAGCTAAAGTAAAAGAAAGACATGATGAAGTTAAGGAACTAAACAGAAGATTTCAAAAGGCAGCTTGAGAAAACAAAATCAAATATTATAATGGCATGTGGAAAAATCAGAAGATAGAAAATCAAAAGGGAAGAAAATTCTTTGTTTTCTCAAACTTAAGGAATTGAAGAAAAAATTCAAGCCTCAAGTGGCAATAGTAAAGGATTCTACAGGGAAAATATTAAAAATGCAGGAAAATTGAAAGAAGATGAAAAGAATACACAGAATAATTATACGAAAAAAAATTGGTGGATTACCAACCATTCCAACAGGTTGCACATGATCAGGAACCAATGGTACTGAAGGACAAAGGGGAAGCTGCCTTGAAGGAATTGGTGAAACACGAGGCTCCAGGAATTGATGGAATACCAATAGAGATGCTTCAACAACAGATACAGCACTGGAGGTGCTCACATGTTTATGCCAAGAGATTTGGAAAACAGCTACCTGGATGACTGGAAGAAATCCATATTCATGCATATTCCCAAGAAAGGGGTTCCAACTGAATGTGGAAACCATCCAACAATATCATTAACATCACACATAAGCAAAATTTTGCTACAGATCATTCAAAAGCGACTACAGCAGTATATAGACAGGGAACTGCCAGAAAATCAAGCTGGATTCATAAGAGGACATGGAACCAGGGGCATCATTGATGATGTCAGATGGATATTACCTGAAAGGACAGAATATCAGAAAGATGTCTATGTATGTTTTATTGACTATGCAAAAGCATTTGACTCTGTGGATCTTAAACAATTATGGATAATGCTGCAGAGAATGGGAATACCAGTGTACTTAATTGTACTCATGAGGAATCTGTACATGGACCAGGCAGTCATTTGAACAGAACAAGGAAACACTGCCTGGTTTAAAGTTGAGAAAGGTGTGCAGCAGGGCTATCTCCTTTCACCATACCTCTTTAATTTCTATGTTGAACAAGTAATCCAAGAAGCTGCACTGTATGAAGAAGAACATGGCATCAGGATTGGAGGAAGACTCATGAACAACCTGCATTATGCAGACTCTACTTGCTGAAAGTGAAGAGGATTTGAAACATTTACTGATGAAGATCAAAGAACACAGCTTTCAGCATGGATTGCACTTCATTCAGCATCAACAAAATAAAAATTTATTACAACTGAGTCAGTAAGCAACTACATGATAAATGGAGAAAAGATTGAGATTGTCCAAGATTTTGCTTTACTTGGTTTTACAATCAACACCCATGGAAATAGTAGTCAGGAAATCAAAAGACACATTGCTTTGGGAAAAGCTGTGGCAAAAAACCGCTTTAAAGTGTTGAAAAGTAAAGATAACACATTGAAGACAAAGGTGAACCTGACTCATGCCATAGTATTTTCAGTAACATTATATGCTTATGAAAGCTGAATGTTGAACAAGGAAGACAGGAGAAGAATTGATGCTTTTGAATTATGGTGCTGGAGACAAATATTGAATATACCATGGACTGCAAAAAGGGTCAACAGATCTGTTGAAGAAGTGCAACCAGAGTGCTCTTTGGAAGCAAGGATGCTTCCAAACTGCATCTTATATATTTTGGACATGTTTTAAGGAGGGAACAATCCCTGGAAAAGGACATCATGCTTGGAAGAGTGGCAGGTCAATGAAAAAAGGAAAACCCTCCACTAGATGGATTGACACAGTGTCTATAACAATGGGATTAAATATAAGTAAGATCATGTGCCTGGCACAGAATCGGGGATTGTTTCATTCTGCTGTACATAGGGTCGCTATGAGTCTGATCCAACTCAATGGCATCTAACAACAACAAACAGCCAGTTTTAGGCATCTCGGGTTGAACAGGCAATACAGACTCTGATTTATCTCAGAGAAGTGGCTTCAAAGCAGCTAAAGTGCTCTAGAAATTCAAAGCAGTGATGAAAAGAAATGGGTGAGCTTCTCAAAACACAGAAATAACAAGGTACTCAATGGTACTGTGCATGTTCCTGTGGACAAGGTCATTTGAAAACTATAAATGTTACATTTTATTCAAAGCTTCTGTGATGATTTAATGTAAGAAACTCTATTTTTATCAAGAGTGTAGATAAAATGTTGAGTCTTCATTTTTTTATTGCATGGCTAATTCTAATATAATATCACAATTATTATTTTTACTTGCATCACTTTTGTAAGATGGAAAAGCTTACAAACTTTTCCCATTCACCAAGACCTTTGGGAACTGCTTGAGACCATTGTAACCAGATTTGTGAATTCTAGCTTGTTGTTGTTGTTGCTAGTTGCTGGCGAGTCGGTATCAGATTCATAGCGACCCTGCATACAACAGGCGAAACACTATTGTCAGTGCTTCTCTGCCGTTCATAGGGTTTTCATTGGCAGATTGATTTTTGGGAGTGGGTGGCCAGGTCCTTCTCCCAAGCCTACAGCACCTGGTGTTCCCAGGCAGTCTCCCATCCAAGTTCTAACCAGGCCAGACCGTCCTTAGCTTCCAAGATCTGAGATCTGACGGGATCAGATGCCACAGGGCTACAGCTGCAGGCTCAAAAAATATGGAACACTTCACAAATTTGTGTGTCCTTGTAACCAGATTTGTGAAATGTAGCTTATAAGTAGTTAATTATTGCAAGGCTGAGGAGCATGGCCACCTTCCTTAAGAAACAACTTTAAATAAGTTATTGCTCTTTACCAAAAACCTAGCAAATGTAGTTGACTATGTTGTTGTTATTGTTAGGTGCCGTCGAGTCAGTGACCCTATGTACAAGAGACAAAACACTATTGTCAGTGCTTCTCTGCTATTCATAGGGTTTTCAATGGCCGATTGTTTTTTACAAGTGGGTTGCCATGTCCTTCTCCCAAGTCTACAGCACCTGGTGTTTCCAGGTGGTCTCCCATTCAAGTACTAACCAGGTCCAACCCAACTTAGCTTCTGAGATCCGACAGGATTGGACACCATAGTGGTATAGCTGCAGGTGTAGTTGGCTATAAGAAATATTAATAGGTTTAAGGTTTCAGAACAATAATCCTTGGATCTATTAAAGAAAAAACTGCACAATCTTTTTGCCCTTCTTAGTAAATATATTTTAGAAAAAGCCTCCACTTTTGGTGCTAAAACAAAGAATTAAATTAACTTAAATCTTATGACAAATGGCATGCAAATATTTTCTACCCTTTTGAATCCTTTCTCAATAAAGGGCAAAGCCTAAATCAATGCTTTCCTTTTCTAAAGCCCTTGTATTAATGGTTTCTTTACCTAAAGTTTTCATCAAACAACACTGAAATTATTTCAACTGTAATTTTAACCAAAGTAGAATGGAAGACTCTAAGACTTATAATTTTATTTCTGCATTTGCAGAGATTTTTTTCTTTAGTTATAAAATTCAGTTGAAAAGGGCATAGCAAAACAGCTATTCTTATCTATTTTTGACGAGTGAATAAATTTGTATAACCTTTTGAAAAGGCAACTTGAATATATCAAGAGCCTTATATTACTTATCTGTTACTACATTAAACATTATTCCAGAACAATAGACATTTTTATCTCACAGCTTCTGTGGGTTGGGAGTTTGCAGCTTAGCTGTGTGGATTCAGAATCTCTCCTGAGGTTGTAGTCAGCATGCTGGCCAGGGCTGAGTTCATCTAAGCGCTGGTCTGGGGTGACAGGATCTGCCTCCAAAGGGACTCATTTGCCTAGACATTGGAAGAGACCTGGAGGAGACTGTTAGCAAAGGGCCACCTGTGACCTTCTATTAGGGCCCAGCAAGTCAAATGCCTTGAGCATCCTCTCAGCACGTCAACAGGTTTTTTTTTTTACTTTTTGAGACAGGGTCTTGCTAAGTTACACAGACAGCCTCTGGTCTCAAACTTGTGATCCTCCTGCCTCTGCCTCCCGAGCCGCTGGGATTACAGGTGTGCGCCACCATGCCCAGCTGCAGGCTTTTTATAACCTAGTATCCCAAGTCATATGCCATTGCTTCTGCCATAATCTGATCATCAGAAGTGAGCCAGTAAATCCACCTCACACTCAAGAAGAGGTAAATTAAGAGCCATCTTTTGAAGGGAGGTGTATCAAAGAAATTTTAGATATACTTTAAAATTGCAACAAAGTTCTATTATAACAGTGTGTGAAAGAGTATGATATGAAAAACTGGAGATGGAAAATGACATGGAAAAGTATTAAAAGGTTAAAAAGAATAAAAATTAAAATGTTAAAAGTCTATTGTCTTTATGGTTTAGAATTGGACATTTATATTCTCCACTCTGTTTCCAATATTTCCACACAAGGGGACATCCACTTTCCTCTATTCCCAACTTGAGGCATATTTAGGTGCAATGTGTATGTAATGCTCTTTTAAAATGTATAAGTATTATCTTTTATTCAAGACTTTCCTAGTATTTAATAGGAGAATTTCTTCTTTCTAATTTGAAATGATTGAATTCACACTTTCTAAAATTAGAAAATGTCAGTCCAAAAGACACAGCAAAACAGACATTCTTGTTCATTACTGGTGCAGGGGGAAAACTCCTGAACTCCACTCCTCAGGGATCTGATTGTGTTCGTGAGAGTCCTGTTGGGCTGCTGAGAGAAGACATGACTTGTGCCATGAAGGGCATTTGTAGACCAAGACTCAGAGGAGAAGCAAGGGCACAGTAGGTCCCAGGAAGTAATTCCTAGGCCCAGACATTCAAAAAAGGTCTCTGTGCCAATACAGCTCCTAGGAACCCACGTCACAACCCTTACAGTTGCCTTCTCCTTGCCACCCAGCTGAAGACTTTCCAGAAAATAGACCTACAAGGAGCCACTCACATGAATGGGATTCAAGGGTCTGATAATCCCTTTGTGTTCCCTTACACAGAGCCTCCACTCACCCTGCCCCACCCATGTTCCCATTCAAACACTAGTAACAGATCCTCACTGTGCTCCAGCTGGCCCCCTGGAATCCTGCTTACTAACTCTCAGCACCAAGCCCCGGCTTCCGAGCATTGTGTTTCTAAGAGTTGCACCTGTAACATCCTTCACGGATTCTTTTTGAACTACTGGACTACTTTGGCTGTAAGGATGCAGAGCCAAAAGGGCTTGCAAGTTCCCATCAAACACCCTCATCACATGCACACAATGGAGAGAGAGAGAGAGAGAGAGAGCGCACAGTGGAGAGAGAGAAGAGAAAAGAAAAAGGAGGGGAAGAGGAAAGGAGAAGAGGGGAAAGGAAGGGAAGGGAGGGGTAGGGTAAGGAAGGGTTATCCTTGGCCACTATGAAAGCCCAGCTCCCAGATCCCTGTCTCAGGCCAGGACAAACTGAAAAATTTCTTTGTGTCCTCTTGAATCCTGTTCTTCCCCCACACCCTTTCCAACTTTCCTGGGAGCTCATGCTTAAAAAAGTTCTTTGCATAAACTCCTCTTTTCAAAATTTGTTTCTGAGGAAGTGATGAAAACTCTAGTGACCAGATGGAATTTAGTTACCTGGAGACCAGGGATGTCAAAAGACCTTCAATGCAGAGAATATTCCACATAGCAAAGAATTTCCCTGCTCCAAATGGCCATAACACCTTGACCAAGAAATACTAGGAGGGAAAACCCAAAACCCTAATACTCAGCCAGGACCAAAACAAGCATAAACACAAAGTTTAGACTTGGTTGAGGAAGAATCAGCTAATGATATGGAGAAAGAGTGTTCAGAGCAAAAGAAGCATAAAGCAGGAGAATTTGACGCATAGAAACTCTGGAATAAAAGATAACACTTACGGCTCCAAAGAAGGAGGTGCCAGCCATGTTTGATGGTGGTGTGGTCACATAAGAAGAGCAGAGAATTGACTGCTGGGTTTGTCCCCTGGAACTCACTGGTGCCCTTGACAAATGAAACTGCAGAGGAGCCACTGCTGAGAAGGGAGGTTAGCTTAAAGTGGGTTGTGGAATGAGTGGACATAAAAGAAGAGGAAAGAGGTCATGTGTTTGCCCTCAAATAGGTGCAGAATAGTAGGAGGGTGATTGGTGGGGAATGAGGGACTAGAAGAAATTTGAAAGGGTCATGTTAACATAATGGTAAGGATAGATTGGTGGAGAAGGATTCACACATGGATAAGACAGAGGAGACTGCAGGAAGAACATAACATGGGCAGGCAAGAAAGGATGGGCTGTTGTTGTTTTTGTTGTTGTTAGGTGCCATTGAGTTGGTTCAACTCATAGTGATCCGACATACAACAGAAACACTCCCCAACACTGTGCCATGCTTGGCACTATGTCAGTTCTTCTCTACTATTCATAGGATTTTCAATGACTGATTGTTTCAGGAGTGGGCTGTCAGGTCCTTCTGCCAAGCCTACAGCACTCAGTATTCCCAGGTGGTCTCCCATCCAAGGACTAACCAGACTGGACCCTGCTTAGCTTCTGAGGTCAGGTGGGATTTGATGCCAGGGTGGTGTGGCTGCAGATGGCTATGTGTCAGATGGATTCTAGAGTTCTCAAAATTTACCCTCTGCAAGTACCCAGGGCTTAGAACCAGAATACCTGTCCTCTCCAACAACGCACCTCTGTGCCCTTCCAAGGGGAAGGAAATTAACCTTTTATACCCACCCTCCTCAAATAGCAGACTGAAAAACATCCTGAGAAAGCACACAAAAATATAATAACACACACAACATGCAGGTTTTGTTCCATGTGGTCTTAAACAATTGTCAGGGTAGGTGGGAGAGTGTGACCTTGCATTTTGAAAAGTAAATTCCTCCTCCCTCACTCTCCTCCTCTGGCCCTCTGCGCTGGCATACCACTCAAATATTCTGAGAGACAATTTGCAGCAAGGGATACAGTTCGCTAGCCACTTTCAGCTTCTGTACCTTTGTGGCCCACCCCAGCATGCATCGGGGGACCACCTTCTTCCCAGCAAATGGTAGCAAAGCAGGGCTGCTAGCACTGGGGGATTCTTGCCCAACCCAAGGCTCCTCTACCTGGCAATTGTTCTAGAGGTCTCTGTCAGCCTGATCTAGACTTTCTCAGAGCTGCATAGCAATCTGAGGCTCTTTACAAATCATTATGGTCCTCTCTCCTTTCCTCTGTTCAGACTAGCAGCGATGATCGGAACCATCTCTCTAATCATCTGCCTCCTCTCCCTTTGCAACTTGAAGATCTTTCCTCCAGTCAACCTCTTACACTTCCAATTCTGCCTAGAATTCTACCTCCTGAGAGACAGAAATGGACACAGATTCCTCTTCCTTTGGAGATCCAGAACAAGCCCCAAGATTAAGATCTTGCCTGCTTGTCTGTTCTCCTCTTGATTTTATTTTAATAGCATTTGCTCAGCCAAAGACTTGGCATCTATAGGAATGTTAAATCAAATATTTTTCCTTCAAGAAGTAGATTAATAAATTATTATTATTGATAGCTATATAAGTTTTATGAATTAGTGTTGCAACTATGCAAAGACCTGGCACCAACTCATGTCTATCTGTTCCTTAACTGAATAAGTGGAGCTCAATCAATTGTTCTTCTTGTCATTTGCTCTTTTCCAACAAAGAAATCACAGTGTGCCATTGCCAAGTGAATAGATGGGAATAATGTCATGATACAAAGAGAGAAAAGAATGCCAGCCAAGCATTCTATTCCAGTGGGGTTCTTGATTGCAAGCACTAGCTAAACTTAAGCAACAAGGGATTTAATTATAAACATGGTATAGCGTGGAGAGAAGAGGAAATGACATCAATTAGAAGCAAGCTTGAGAATGGACTGAATGGGCCAAGGGTCTTGGGAGGCTAAGAAGCAGAAAACAGGGCTCAGCAACCATTCATGGCTGGAAGATCCTTGGTAGAACTATGCTACCATTGCTGTAGCAAGTCACCTGCCTCTACCTCTGGCATTCACGTGTCCAATGAGCTGGACTGAAGTCAAAGGGCTACTATTTTTATACACCAGGGGAGGGAGAAAAAAGATCAAGGAAGATCACCTTGTGTGGCAGAAGGGCAGGTGTCTCTATGATCAAGGCTCTGAATAAAATGGAAAAACATTCTTTCAAAGGAAATTAAGGCAGTGTTATAAAGGTGCAGGGCTGGGATTTAGCTCAGTTGGTAGAGTGGTGCTCTGAACTTTCTGAGGACCCATGTTTGATGCTTAGCACCATAAAAATGGGAGAAGGACATGGCAATCCACTCCTGAGGCAATCCCAAAACAATCAGCCATTGAAAACCCTATGAGAGGACATTGGGAAAGATGGCAGAGAGATAACACACACCTTCTGACCCAGAGTAAAAGGAGAGCTTAAACAGTAAATTAGAACACACATTGTCTAGTCAGACAGAGTAATAAGTTAGATAAGAGGTAGGGGAATATTTATATTAAAAGAGAAGGGGCCCACAGGTTAGGTAAATATCACCAACTTCAGAAAAAGTTTAAATAGGGAGATATCATCGTAGTAGGTGAGAGTCAGTGCACTAGCAGAAACATGGAGATCTGATTGAGTAGGAAGAGAAAATTAATAGCTGGACAGAGCCACATTGTTAGGAAGCTCACCAACAATTCCTTCCACACATGGTCTGTACAGACTTCGGAGAGAACCAGGACAGCAAGATTGCAGCCCAAAGTGGAGAAGGGCTGGACAAACGGCAGCAGTTGATTCACCATGGCCCAGGTCACAGAGAACTGAGAGAATACAATCCAGGGAAAACTCCATGTGGACATCTGGAGCTTGGATCCTCCACGGAGTACAACCCTGGCAACCCGTCAACATCCTGCTGATGGGGCATGGACAGCATATCCCACAGGGAATAACTGGAACATTTGCACAAGAGAAAAATGAAGACAGATCTGTAGACAGAGGTGCCAATAGGATTGAAGTTGGATGACCCTGCACGGCTTCTCCTAACAACAGCAGACAGGAAAGAGAGACCACAAAACACCAGGCAAAGATAGCCACCTAAGGGAAGTGGGGTTGGGCCCTCTCAGAAGGTTGATGACTGCTGCTGATTGTAGGAAAGGCACTCTAGCCTGAGCTCTCTAGTATATTCTACTGCCTAATATTCTTTCTTTCTTCCTTTTTCTTATTTTCTCTTTTTATAATACTTTTTAGGATTAATATTCTCTATATCTATTTTTAGTTTATTATTTTATATTTTAATTTCTATTAGTCTTTGTTTTCTCTCTCCTCTTTCTCCCTCTCCTTTCCCCATTTCCTTTCCCTCCTCATCCTCCACTAGAGAAACAGAGTCTGATGCTTCCCTAGCCCCCAGCCCCATTGGAATAATGAATTGGAGAGTGGGAAACTGAGGAGTGGAGAGTCAAGGGCTCTGAGAAGAGTGACACGAGCTGATGGTTCCCTGAACCTAGGAGAACCAGTCCTGAACAAGGCTCATCTTGATTCGGGGAGGGCTGGTGATCCAGAGTAAGAGCCCCACAGACTAGACAACTGAGGGCTCACAGTGTAGGCAGTAGACCAGTCAGGGACTGAGAACACAGGGGTCAGAAGGAATCTGTAGGAGCCAGTACTGAACACAGAGCCTGCAGCAGATCCTTGCCTTAGGTTCTGAGGCTGCAAAATATGGGGCAGGGGGGTGAAAATAAAATGTCAGAGATTCATCACCACCCAAACTCAAAGGAATACCAGAGGAGAAGCTCTTCACACTTAGAAGAGGTGGATCCTAATCCCCATACCAAGCAACGGGCAAACCACAGCAAAGGATTACAAGAAACATGAAAGGGCATGCTGGATGTGAAGACCCCACAGTCCAAAGCCTCTTAACAGACAACACCAAACAGTCCCAATTTCTAGAGATGTCTGAATCAGAATTCAGAGTATTTATTAGTATGCCAAGAGAAATCAAAACTACCACCACCAGCACCCTGGAAATCCTTGAAATGAAGGTATTTCATCTGGAGTCTGTACTCTCCTTGCAGCTAGAAATGATCAGGAAAAACCAAGTGGCAATCCTTATATGCAAGCCAAGCTGAATGAATTAAACTCTGCAAAAGAATCCTCTTCATTGAGACTGGATGAGGCTGAGCTACAAATTTCAGACTTGGAGGACTCAATCCGAGAAATTAAGTATGCACAATGCCAATTGGAACAAATGATGAAAGAATATAAGAAAGATTTCCAAGATGCCTCAGAAAGAATTAAAAAATGAGACTTAAGAATTCAGGGTGTCCCTGAAAGAGAAGAAAGGTCCACCGAGGATTGGGAAATCTATTTTATGACATCCTCAAGGAAAACTTTTCAGAGATAATCCAGGATCTGGATACATACACAACATACAGACACATTCAGGACCCCACCCAGAGTAGACCAAAACAGATCCTCCCCATGACATATTAGAGTATGAATGCTTATGTTGGACACCAGAGAAACAATTTTGAAAGCAGCCAGGGAAAAACCCCAACTAACATTTAAAGGAAAACCCATTAAAATAACTGCAGGTTTCTCCACATCAACATTGAAAGCTAGAAAGGCCTGGACACATATAATTCACATTCTGAAAAAGAACAACTTCCAACCACAAATACAATTCCCAGCAAAGTTATCTTTGAAAATAGATGAGGAGTATAAGACATTGCATGATACTGACACATTCAAACAATTTGCAACCACCAAACCAGCTTTACAGAGGATCCTCAATCAGTTATCATATACAGGTGAGATAAGACAACCCTACAGAGAAGGTCAAAGAATTGAACAGTTAACATGAGTGGAAACCAAGAAAGCAATAAAGCAAGCATGAATCAAAAAAACAGCAAAATGTAATGACTGGATACATAACAACAGACAGTTCTCAATAATTACTATTAATGTAAATGGTCTTAACTCACCAATTAAGAGACAGAGACTGGCTAATTGGATGAAAAAAACATAAATCCCCAGTATGTGCCATCCAAGAGACTCATCTAGGGCTAGAATTTATCTCAGTCAGTAGAGCACTGCTCTGCAGTCTCTGAGGTCCTGGGTTCAAATTCTAGCACCACAAAAATGGGAGAAGGACATAGCAATCCACTCCTGAGGTAATCCTGAAACAATCAGCCATTGAAAACCCTATAAGGGTCTCTATGAGTCAGACATGACTCGATGGCACCTAACAACAACAACAAGAGATTTATCTAATACACAAAGACTGCAATAGGTTGAGAATTAAGGGCTAGAAAACATATACCAAACAGGGGTGAAAAAAAGCAGATGTTGCAATATTAATATCAGAGAGATTAACTTTCAATCCAAAACTAATTAGAAGAGATAAAGAAGGTCACTACATATTACTAAAAGGAACAATCAACCAGGAACCAACAATGCTACTAAATATATACTCTCCAAATACTGGGGCACCTAGCTTCATAAGACAAGCTTTATGGGACATAAAGGATTTTATTGGACTAGACACAATAATTATGGGAGACCTCAATACCCCACTTTTGCCAAGAGACAGGTCATCAAAACAGAAAATCAACAGAGAAACAACGAGCCTAATCTGCACCCTAAACCAATTGCATCTCACAGATATATACAGAATATTCCATCCATATTATGAGGAATACACATTCTTCTCAGCCCCACATTGAATGTGTTCCAAGATAGATCATGTTAGTCCATAAGAATTCCCTCAATAAGTACAAAAAAGTGGAACTTATCCCCTGTACCTTATCAGACCACAATGGAATAAAATTGGAACTCAAAAACAAGAATAATTTCAGGAATTTTACAAACTCATGGAGACTAAATAATACATTGTTGAATGATCGATGGGTTGTTGAAGAAATCAAAATAGACATTAAAAAATTCCTGCAACCAAATGATGATGAAAATATACCTACCAAACCATATGGGATAAAGCAAAGGCAGTTCTAAGAGGGAAGTTTATAGCATTAAGTGCCTTCATCAATAAGGTAGAGAAAAGTCAAATAAATGACCTAATGACACACCTTAAGATACTAGAAAATCAACAATAAGTCAATCCTACAAGGAGCATCCAGATAAAGGCAGAAGTATCTCAATTAGAATCTAAAAAGATAATTCAAAGAATTAATGAGACTAAGAGCTGGTTCTTTGAAAAGATTCATAAAATGGGCACCCCTCTGGCCAAGCTCATCAAAAAGAAAAAGGAAAAAGCCAACAGAGTAAAAATTAGAAATGAAAAATGGATCATAACCACCAACGACAATGAAAGACAGAGAATTATCAGGGAATACTTTGAGAAATTGAATTCCCTAAAATACAATAATATAGAAGAAGTGGATAAATTTATCAACAGATATGATTTACCTAAACTAACCTTGGAGGACATAAGTGACCTAAACAGACCCATTAAA
The DNA here is from genome assembly GCA_007922755.1 of Pedetes capensis. Lineage (NCBI taxonomy): Eukaryota > Metazoa > Chordata > Mammalia > Rodentia > Pedetidae > Pedetes > Pedetes capensis. The sequence goes on along the minus strand of VMDO01008169.1, from coordinate 46,706 downwards.
TATGCTGAAATAGAAAAGGTAATAAAAAGTCTCCCAACAAAGAAGAGCCCAGTACCTGATGGATTCACAGCAGAATTTTACCAAACTTTCAAAGAAGATTTAATACCTGTCTTCCTCAAATTATTTCAAAAAGTAGAGAAGGAGAAAACACTCCCAAACTCATTCTATGAAGCCTCCATCAACCTGATACCTAAATCAGGAAAAGATTCATCTAAGATAGAGAATTATAGACCCATTTCCCTTATGAACATAGATGCAAAAATCATTAACAAAATCCTGGCAAACTGAATTCAACAACAATTCAACAATTAAAAAATTGTTCACCATGACCAAGTAGGATTTATTGCACAAATGCAAGGCTGGTTCAACATATGAAAATCAATTAATGTAATTTAACATATCAAGAGACTTGCAAACAAAATCACATGATCATCTCAATTGATGCTGTAAAGGCCTTTGACAAAGTGCAACACCTTTTCATGATAAAAAACCTGGAGAAGATAGGCATAACAGTCAAATACCTTAACACCACAAAGGCCATCTATGACAGACCTACAGCCATTATATTAAATAGAGAAAAATTGAAACCATTTCCTCTAAGATCTGGAACAAGACAAGGATGTCCTATTTCTCCTATTCCATTTAACACTGTGATTGAAGTCCTTGCCAGGGCAATTAAATTACAAAAATAAATCAAAAGTATACAGATAGGCAATGAAGAGGTCAAACTATCCTTATTTTAGATGACATGATACTTCACCTAAAGGACCCCAAAACCTCATCTAGAAAACTTTTAGACCTAATTAACTTCTTTAGCAAAGTGGCAGGATATAAAATTAACACACACACACACACACACACACACATACACACACACACACACACACACACAAATCAATAGCCTTCCTTTGCACCAACTATAAGCAGGATGAGAAGGAAATTATAGCCACAGTCCTTTTCACAATAGCCCACCAAAAAATTAAACACCTTGGAATCAATCTAACCAAAGACCCTGCAGACCTCTACAAGGAAAATTTCAAAACACTAAAGAAAGAAATCCCAGAGGATGCTTAAAAGTGGAAGGACCTTCCCTGCTCCTGGATTGGGAGAATCAATATAATAAAAATGGCTATCCTACCAAAAGATATCTATAGATTTAATGCAATCTCCATTAAAATCCCAATGGGATTTTACATTGTACCCAATGGGTACAACTTTACAGAAATAGAAAAAAATGATCCAAAAATTCAGATGGAAACACAAAAGACAAGGTGTAGCCAAAACACTCTTAAACTGCAAAACTAGTGCAGGTAGAATCACAATCCCTGACTTTAATCTATACTACAGGATTATAGTAGTGAAAACAGCTTGGTACTGGCACAAAAATAGGCCTGAAGACCAGTGGAACAGAATAGAGGATCCAGAAATACATCATTGCATCTATAGCCACCTGATTTTCAACAAAGGAGCAAAGCAGGCAAATTGGAAAAAGGATAGCCTTTTCAATAAATGGTGCTGGGAAACATGGATATCCACTTGCAGAAAAATGAAAACTGACCTGCATCTCTCAATATGTATGAAAGTTAACTTGAAATGGGTACAAGACCTCAACATAAAACCAGAAACTTTAAAATTAATACAAGAAAGGATAGGCAATATGCTCCAACATATAGGGATAGGAAAGCATTTCCTTAGTAGGACTCCAATTGCTCAAGCAATCACAACAATAATAGATAAATGGAACTACATGAAATTAAAAAGCTTCTGTGCAGCAAAAGAAACAATCAAAAGAGTCAAAGAAATCCCCATTGAGTGGGAAAAATTCTTTACATCCTATACATCGAACAGAGGACTAATTTCAAGAATTTATAAAGAACTCAAGAAAGCAATACCCAAGAAAACAAAACCTAATACACAAACGGGCAAAGGAACCAAACAGAGAGTTCTCAAATGACAAGGGCCATAAAGCCATGAAACACACGAAAAAATGTTCAATATCCCTAGCCATTAGGGAAATGCAAATCAAAACTACACTGAGATTCCCCCTTACTCCAGTAAGAACAGCCAACATCTATAAAACAAACAACAACAAATGCTGGTGAGGCTGTGGACAAAAGGGAACCCTCTTACACTGCTGGGGGAGCTGTAAATTGGTTCAACCACTTTGGAAATCAGTATGGAGGTACCTTAGAAAACTAAAAATAGATCTACCATATGACTCAGCTATAACACTATTGGGAATATACCCAAAAGGAGATGAGGCAACACACCATACCACAGAGACACCTGCATCACCATATTCAATGCAGCACTTTTCACAATAGCAAGGATATGGAATCAACCAAAATGCCCATCAACAGAATAATGGATAAAAAAAATTATGATACATATATACAATAGAATACTACTCAACAATAAAAAAAAGAAATAATGTCATTTGCAGCAAAATGGATGGAATTGGAGAAAATTATCTTAAGCGAATGAACACAAGCCCCAAAAGAGAAATACCACATGTTCTCACTCATATGTGGGAACTGAATCAAATTTAAAAGAAGGAAAAAATCCTGTACAGAAATTGGAACATAATAAAAAGCTAATGTAAATTTAGCAGAGAAGGGACAATTTAAGGAGTGGAAAGATGGAGGGAGGGATCTAGCAAAAGGAAGCGATGATGAGAGAAGACAATAGGGGGAGGAGGGACAAAGAGGAGCAAGGAATGAGAGAGAGGTCAACCTCAAAGTAAACAGCCCAACTTTAATACTTTGGTAAATAATTATAATAATGCCAACAATACCAAAGGATGGTAATAATGCAAATGGGCTAGATTATTCATGTAATACTGCTGACAGTGTAAAAAGATAGATCACTACAGCAAAAAGTGTGGACTTCAGTCATAGTTGGGATGCAAGGGTATACACAAAAATATTCCCACAAAAAGACATGCAAGTAGAAGAGAGGTCATTGATGAGGGTGTGGGATAGTGGGGAGGAAGGGCACAAGAGGGTAAGGGGGAAGTTATCTGTGCAATGTACAATGAAATGTGTATATAGAAATGTCACAATGAAATGCATGTCAGAATGAAACACATTAAGTTGTACATTTACAATTTCCAATAAAAAAAAGAAAGAAAGAAAACCCTGTGATGGTTGCTATGAGTTGGACACACCCTGACAGCACCTAAGAACAACAACATAAAGGTGCTAGGTACTGGGCAAGCAAACCTTTTGAGTACAAATTCCATCACATATATCCAGGTCTAAAAACAGCCTTTTTCCATTATTTGAAAACCACTGAAAGTTTGTCCAAAGAAAATGTTAGAGTAGTGGTTCATAGTGATGGCTGATGGAAGAGTCACCTGGGGAGCTTGTACGAATCCTAACACTGAGGCCAAAACCCAAACAAATTAAACAATAATTTGGGTGGTAGGAGTCAGATATTAACATCTTTTAAAGGACTCCAGATGATGTTGGGGTGTAGCAAAAACTGAGAAAAACTGTAATAGTTGAAATCCCAGCATATAAGATGATAAAGCAGGGTTACTTCCATTGGTTAGAGAAATTGACACCTTGCCCATTCCCACTGGTCCCTGAGGAATCTTTTTATACCAGCACTTAAGATGAACTCTGAAGCTTGGGGATGTAGCTCAGTGTTAGAACTAGACTAGCATGCAGGAGAGGCCCTAGGGAGAGGCCCTAGGTTTGGTCCCCAGCACCAAAAAACAAACGTCAATATGTAAAAATTAATATGTAGCCAGGTTCTGTGTGCACATCTGTAACCCCAGCTACTGTGAGACTGAGCAAAAGGATCACAGATTCAAAGCCAGAGGCATCCTGTGCAACTTAGTGAGACCTTGTCTCAAAATAAAAAAAAATTCAAAAGGGGCTGAGGTGCAGCTCAGTGGTGGAGCACTTATCTAGGCTCAATTCCCAGTACAAGGAAGGAAGGAAGGAAGGAAGGAAGGAAGGAAGGAAGGAAGGAAGGAAGGAAGGAGAGAAAGAAAAGGAGGGAGGAAGGGAAGGAGTGATGGAGGGAGAGAGGGAAGGAGAGAGAAAGAAAAAGACTGAAAAAGAAAGAAGGAGAGACAAAAAAGAAAGAAGGAGAGAGAAAGAGGGAGGATGAATTGTAATTATACATTTGTTGACTCCTCTGTTTTCTTCATACTCCATATCTAAGCTGTCAGATTGGTTCATCATTCAAAAGGTAATCAGAATTCTACCATCTTTCTGTGCTTCCCCAGCTGCCATTCTGGTTCAAGCCAACTCTCTCTCTTGCTTGGATTGTTGCAGTAGCTCCCTAACCGATCTTCCTTCTTCTGTCCTTGTCCCACTTTAATCTGTTCTCAACACAGCAGCAGGATTTGTGTGTGTGTGTGTGTGTGTGTGTGTGTGTGTAGTACTTGGGGGTTGAGCCCAGGGCCCTGCACATACTTGGCAAGTGCTCTACTACTGGGTTGCACCCCTAGCCCATTTTCTATTTTTTTATCTTGAGACAGGGTCTCATTAAGTTACACAGGTAGCCTCTGGCCTTGAACCTGTGATCCTCCTGCCTCTGCCTCCTGAGTCTCTTGGATGATAGGCATGAGCCATTGTGCCTGAACTGGAGTGATTCTTAGATAAGATAAAATAGGACATGTCCCTCCTCTGCCATGAAATGAATGAAAGGACAAAGGAAGAACAAACAAACAAACAACTAAACAAAAAACAATGGATGAATGAGCTTGAAAACCCCTGGCTTAAATTTCTCCCCTTCCCTTCAGCAGCCCTGTGATCAGATGGAAAATTTACTTACAACAGAGCTGGGAATACATGATAAATTAAATCCTCCTGGGTGTTAATGTAACAGAATCAAACCAGAAATTTCAATGATATATGTACATTTTATTCCCCTACATTTATATTGATTAAAAAGGCCTATAAACTCTTACTTCATAGTAACATCAAAATAAAATAAATCAGGATCATTAAGGAAATTGCACAGATGCTGGCAGATATAAATTTGTCATGTAAAATCTTTTTAAAGGATGACTGTTTCACACCATTGTTATTTTATCCATTGAGGAATAGTAATATAAAGTCAAAATTAGTCATTTAATAAAGGCACTTGCAGTAAAGAAATAGATAATATAAAAATATTTTATATGGCTTTGAAACACATTATATTAACATAACTTTTTTTTCAGCCAATTCTTAAGTCTACTGATTTTAAACTGAAAGGAGTTTGCATTTCTGGCACCTGTTTATATGAGGGAAAGCTGGTCTAAAATCTGACCCTGGTAATTCACAAAGTAGAAAGTACACAGGAAGAATAACCCAGCCTTCACCTTCTTCCAACAGAGAATTAAATATTGTATGGATACAATAGACACAAGGGGACAAAGAGCTGTGTGTTTATGACACAGCACAAGTCAAAGCAACTCCCGGGAGGTCCCCAACCCACAGCCACATTCTGAGCCAAGGTCAGATTCAGGAGGTAGATAAATCATACACCCTGAATACGTCCCAAAATTTATTTCTCAGAACAAAGTTACAGACTTTCTCTAGACTTTACCCCTAATTCTGACAGCAATCTCTTATTATATAAAGATGGTCTAACACGTGTGACTTATGATAAAGCCAAGGGTGAAAAATAACCCCATCTCCAGGGTTTGAGATGAATTGATCCTGGAATCAGTCAAATGCAGAGTAAGTCTCTTCATCTAGAATGTTCCTAGGTCTGTCTTGGTCTCAATCCCTAATCCAGAAAAGATCTCATTCATGTAACAGATTTTGGGACTGTTATTCAAACTGCCTTGGCTAATTGTCCACTCACTCTAGCATGGTTAGATGCAGATGACTTCAGTGTTGTTTATAACATAAAATTACTCTCTGTTCTTTAGCTAAGTGCCCCATAAGGTTCAGGCGGACTCAGTTTCAGGTATTAACATCCCCCAAAGCCAACAGCATAGCTCAGTGTTAAGCAGTCATCCTGAAGGATCAGGTTTGTGAATCAATTTACAATCAGTTCTCCATGAATAAAAAGCCGGACTGACTCAACTAAATGAATCCTGTAGCCAGGTGTGAACTCAAGAGGCTGAGTCAGGAGGATCACAAGTTCGAGGCCAGACTGGGCTACAGTAGAGCAAGACCCTATTTCAAAAAACCAAGGGGAAAAAAAATCACATAAGTCTGGGAGAATAAAGCAGAAAGTTAAGAAAGAGTATATCACACTACTTTGGAGGTGAGAGGGGAGTGTGGTATTACTGAGTAAGATTCCATGGCTGACATTTAGAAACAGGAAAGATGCCTTGCACCTTTTGGCTTGTTGACATGATGGTCCTGCTACAAGGTAAAAAGTACTGGTCTGCCCTCAGCATGTCCGTCACTGCCAAAACACATGATCTAGGGGTTACTTGCTCAGGAGATCTACATGAGCCCCATTGTGCTTATAATAATCATGATTACATGGAAATAATGAACTTCACTTCTACTTTGCAATAATAAAAAAGTGGGGTGTTTTAGGCATCAAAGGAAAGGAAGTTCCATGCTGCCCTCCTGGATTTTCTGCTTTACTCATCCGAAGGCGGAAATGACTTAGCTTCCTTTAATCCCCATTTCTCCAGTTTATTTTTTATGTACACAGTGACAGTTCCATTTCAGCAAAAATTCAGCAAATATGTATAAGCCTGTACTATGTGCCATATACCCTGGGTTTAGCTCAGTTGGTAGAGTGCTGCTCTGCCCTCTCTGAGATCCTGGGTTCCATCCCCAGCACCACAGGAAATGGGAGAAGGAAGTGGCAGCCCACTCCCGAAAAAAATCTCAAAACTATCAGCATTGAAGACACTTATGAGTATTGCTATGAGTCAGATCCAACTCAATGACACCTAACAACAACAAACCTTAAACAAATATACACAGCCTACCCAATTTTTTTTGTGCGTTTGTTTGTTTTGCAGTACTTGGCAGTTGAATGCAGGGCCTTGCACATACTTTGCAAGTACTCTACCACTGGGCTTTAATCTCAGCTTATTTTTCTTTTTTATTATTTATTTTTATTAGTATTTTAACTTCATGTATCAATGGGATACAGAGTTTATATATCCATTATGCAGTTGTCAAATCAGGATTATTTACATTTCTATCTTAAACATTTTACAGAAAACAGCAGAAAAGGGGGGGTTAATTAATACATAATGACAATGGTATGCAATTATGAGTTACAGCATGATGTTTTGGATTTTCATAGAATTGCATTCTGTATTTCTCTCTTTTCTTTCCCTCTTTGCCCCTTTACATGGTTCCCCCAAACCCTCCCACCTTTCCCATCATCCACTCCCACCAGCCCCTTCCCTTCTCTTATTGGGTCAGATTTTATTTTGCAATCCTAGATAAGTATGACTATATATATTTTTTTTTTCTTTAAGGTAGATATAGCTCCCTCATATAAGTGAGAACGTGTGGTATTTCTTTTTTTGAGTCTGGGTTATTTTGCTTAAAATGATGATTCCCCAGTTCCATCCATTTTGCTGCAAATGCCATAACTTCATTCTTCTTTACTGCTGAATAATATTCCATTGTGTGTATATACACCACATTTTAATCCAATCATCTGTTAATGGGCATCTGGTTTAACCCCATATCTTTGCAATTGTGAAGAATGTTGCATTAAGCCACTTTTCATTTTTTGAGCCAGGGTCTCATTAAGTTACACAGGCAGCCTCTGGCCTCAAACTTGCAATCCTTCTGTCTCTGCCTCCCAAATGCCTGGGATTATAGGCATGTGCTGCTGGGTCTGGCTTACTTTATTATTAGGTATGTTTGTTTCAAAATTTGTTCCAACATGCTCCTCCAATTTAAAACTGTATTTGGAAAAATTCTTTTAACTAAATTTATGTATCACTTGTGCTTTTTGCAGACCCTTTTGCAAAGTGACTTTCCCATCCCTGAGTTCTCTACTTTCACGTCAGCTATTATTCACTTTTGATCTGTATAATTTTGTTGCAATGAAATTCTTACACCGTTCTTATACCATACCTTTGCCCCATCTGTCCTTATAATCTATGCTCTTCTATATTTTAATATTGTAGAGGAGTCAGAAGAAAATATGATTCTCCCCACTTTTACAGACTACTTGATTCTCTCCCAGAATGGTTCAAAGAATTTGAAATTTTAAAATATCACCAGCATATGTCTGAATTATTTTCATTAATGCAGACTGATGCTGCATGAACCATTTTTATATAGAGACTCAGATTCCCCATAACTTAGACACGTTTTTTCCTATTGTATATTTGAATGTCCCTCTTATCCTTTTTGCTCTGGTCTCCTTTTCAGCAATCTCAATTATATCTGCTTAATCACTACTTTCTGCTCGTAAGCTATCCACTTGTCATTAGTTTAACGTTTTTGTCCTTTTTCTCTACATCCTGAAGACTATGCTCTCCATTTCTCTGCTTCAGAATCTTTTCACCAGCTCCCCTGTTTTTTATTTTTTTATATTCATCCTAAAATAATGCAAAGTTAAGCTGCCTTAATGTCTCCTCCATGAACAGATAAGGCTGGGTTCAATCACTTCTCCTGCTTATTCTTAGAATCCTTCTCCTGGATTGTAACCCAGAAGCCAGTGGATGTAACTGTCTTCTTCCTCTTCAGCCTGGAGTCAATGACACACAAAGGCCAAGGGCATTCCCAGCAGAGAAATGTCTGCACAGCTTCTTCCCAGTGTTGGTGAAGCTGCAGAGCTTCCAGCTTCCTGCTTCCACCTGTTGTTTGCCAGACCTCCATGCCAGGTAACAGCTGTGCCTCTGCCCACCCCTTTCTTGGCCCTTCTGCCAGACAAATTGGGTCCAAGGCTTACCACCCTGCTGGATGCCTTCCCTGGAGGTGCTGTGTGAGACCAGCTGCTTCCCAGTGGTGCGATTTCAGTTCTGTGAGCTGTAGGAGTGGAGCCCAAACCCACCAGGGTGTTTTATCTAAGCCGTGACCCAGCAGATGCACCGTTAGCCAGTGCTGAACAGATCAGAGGTGTTAGCAAGGAGTGCTGAGGCCTCTCCCATTGACCCTGCACCCAGTGCAGCTTTCCCAGCGTGAAATGGGCATCTCTACCCACAGTGGACGTTGCTGTTGTTGTTGTTGTTAGGTGCTGTTGAGTCGGTGTCCAACTCATACTGACCCTAAGTACAAAACGAAACACTATTGTTGTCCTTCTCTGCTATTCATAGGGTTTTCAATGGCTGATTGTTTTTTTTTTTTTTTGTGGGGGGGGGGAGTGGGTTGCTGGGTCCTTCTCCCAAGCCTAGAGATTTCCTTTGCCATTGACCAATGCTGGTCAGGAGCTACAGAAAGAGAAATCTGAGCTAGACACAGTGCCACTTGAAATAAAAGCAAAAAGTGGGCTAGGGTTGCTCCCCAGTGATAGAGTGCTTGCAAAGTGTGCATAAAGCCCTGGATTCATCCCCCATGCCAAAGGGAGAGGGGAGGGGTGGAGAGATCTGGTTTGTTCATTTGGACAACATCTTGCTATATAACCCAGGCTGGCTTCAAACTCATGATCCTCCTGCCTCAGCCTCCCCAGTGCTGGGATTACAGGTGAGTGCCACCATACCCAGCCTGTATTTTATATTCTGTATTCAATCTGACAATATCCCACCTACTATCACCTAGGAACCACAGTAGAGCCTCTCGCAATGGTGTTGGTTCTTTGGGTATACATGGATAGTCTGTCTTCAGAACATGGGACAAATCTGAAAAGCTATCCAAACTCTTTCTTTGCCAAAACAATCTTCTTACCTCCCATCTGCCCTTGAGCCCAACTGAGGAGTCCTAGGTCAGGCTTCTGTAAAACATGGACGTGCAGATTCACCTTAGCCTGTGTGCATAAACCCAGGCAATCCTTTGGAATAAAATTCTCAACTTAGGGGTTGCAAAGTGCCTTTCACACGGGCTATTTCACTGGCTCTTCACGCGGTCCATATGAGAGAGACATCAGCGCCCCCTATGGGTCATAAGTGGCAGGAAAGTGTGTGGTTCGTTTGCATTCCCTGGCCTCCCCAGCATCCTTTGCCCAGTCGGGTCCCTAATGAGTTCCCACTGCTCAAGATCCCCCCAATCTAGCCGTGTGTTTCCATTCTGCCTCCCAGACTTGCTTGCTCAGTCTTGCAGGTCCTCTACTGTGGATCTTTCACTCTGGGTCATTGGCCAAGGATGGGGCTTGGCAGGCTCCCTCTGATTCCTGTCCTGCCTCCCAGCTCGCAGCCCTGGCTCCTGTTGCACTTTGCTGTGTCCTTAGCTAGGAGACAGCCCCTCTCACTCCCACACCAAATTTACAAGCTCAGTCTGGGCAGGTCCCTGGAATTCCCAGTTACCTAGGAGAGAAAGACAAATATAGATAAGGAAACTGGTCCCAAGATGAGGCAGAATGTACCGTGAGTGCACGATCTGGCAGGCCAGGCAGCCAAAATCTGACATGCAACAAAGTCACACAAGGGTGTGACCTTGGACAAGTGTCTTAATCTATTACAGTCTCTATTTCTCAACTATAAAAAGGATATAATGATGCTATATCTCCCTCCAAAGAACTTTTGCAAATATCAAATGAGATGGGTATGAGTTAATTGCTAAGCATAATGCTTGGGATCTGGAAAACTGTCATAAATATTAACTACCATTATTACTGTTATAAGGTCAAAGAATGAGTGAGTGATATAGCTAGGAAGTGAATCCTTTTCAGGTTTTCATTTCATTTTTAATAGCATGTAATTATAGAAAGTATACACTGGTAGACAGAAACGGTCACTAGTTTTTTACTAAATATGGAAAAGTTTGAATAAGAGCTTACTAGAGGTCAGAAAAATGTAGCCTAACATAGATAAATAATAGTTACCAATTTCTGTCAGACTTCCTATTTTGTTAGACTTTTCTGTCAGGGAGCTTTAAAGGATATTTAACTACTGATAGGTGAATTGACACACACTATATTGGTCTATGTTGTTATAAATGAACACGTGTGATCATATCCAATGGCTTTCTCTGTGAACTCACAATAACACACTGCTAAGAGTATTCTGGGTAGGTAAGTTCTAGAACCACTGCACAGAGTTGCCTATGTGATGGACATGGACAGTTTTGCAGGAGCTTCCTGGGAAGCTGAGCATGGACCAAGGAGGCAGGAGAGTATGTGATGAGCCCAGACACAAGGACCTTTGGGACCCTCCTGCAGTGATGAGGTCCATTGCCGCACACCGTCCAGAGGCTGCTTTCAAAGCAGCCACAGTCTGTGGGTCTGGGTCCATCAAGTAGTTAGCTATGTGTACACCAATGGAATGCCTGCAGCCGTAGCACTGTAACGTCCAATCCTGTCAGATCTTGGAAGCTAAGCAGGGTCAGGCCTGGTTAGTCCTTGGATGGGAGACCACCTGGGAACATCAGGTGCTGTAGGCTTGGGAGAAGGACCCAGCAACACACTCCCAAAAAACAATCAGCCATTGAAAACCCTATGAATAGCAGAGAAGCATGACAATAGTGTTTCGCCTGTTGTACATAGGGTCGCTGTGAGTCAGATACCAACTCGAGGGGACCTAACACCACCACCACCACCACCAGTAGAACCATGTTAGCACTTCTGGTTCTTCTCAACAGCATGGCTATAGGAGGTTTTTTATTTTCTTTGATTGACAAATTGGCCAGAGTGTTTATTGTGAGCCACGGTCTTTATGGATTTTGACAGATTATCTTTTGAGAACTCTCAGCACATGCTGCTACAGGAGAGATGTGTTCTTGCTCAGCTGACAGGCTTATCTTACATTTTGCAACATTTTAAGGCATGCTTCCAGAGTTTCTGGCAAGGAGATAGATGCTGGGGGAAGCTAGAGCACGGACTGGAGCCAGATAATCTCTCTATTTACAAAGAAGTTTAGCTACGCTTCCTCAGGGTTTACTGGGGGTGGGGTGCACTGCGTTATCCCAAGGTTCAGCTGGGTGTAATTTTATCCTGGTCATTCTGACGGTGTCCTTGAAAAGACATAAAATCCATGGCAAATTGAGCATTAGGCAAACAAACCCAATCCAGATGAGAGAATAGCTACTCTGGACCAGGGACCGTGATAGACACGTCACTTTCATGAATTCACTTAATTTGCATTCCAACCCAGTCACCTGGGTGCTATGGAAAGCCCATTTAGAGACGAGAAAACAAGAAAATGAAGACTCACAAGGATTAAATAACTTGCTCAAGGCCAAACTGCCAAGCTGGAGGAGGAGGAGAACGTCACCAGACTCCCTGATTCTAGAACTCCAGCTGTCTGCTAGCCAAGAGCCAGGCGTACTTGCCCTGCATCCAGTCTGATTCTGGAATATGGAGAAACAAACCCCACATCAGAGCCTTTGCCAGTCTGCGTTGTCAGCTGGGAACACTCCCCTCACTCATGGTTTTTTGTTGGCATTTTCATCTCAGTGACAGGGCCTCTCGATCACATGGCCCGCTCAGCGTTCTCTCAAGCAAAGCACAAGAAGCTGAGGTCACTCATCCCTGAACATCACTGTTCCAGAACAGCTCCTGGGGGCTTTCTGCCTGCTCTGTGCTTAAAACACCACAGAAGTTGTCACCTGCACAGGAATGGTGACCTCCCAAGAGCAGCCTTTCACCGACGTCCTAGGGAGCCAGATAATTTCCTTCTTCACACTCAGCTAAACACGGTGTAAACTCACATTGTTAAATGCAATGGCTTCCTTTGTGGACTCACAATAACACACTGGTAAAAGTATTCTAGGTAGGTAAGTTCTAGAATCACTGCACAGAGTCATTTGTGCAATCAACATGGGCCATTTTGCACTGGCTTCCTGGCAAGCCAAAGGTGAACCAAAGAGGCAAGAGAGTTTGTGATGACCCTGGACATAGAGACCTTCAGGACCTTCCTGTGGTCCTGAGGCCCATGGACTGCAGTGCCTGGTCCTGAGGCCAGCTTTAAAGGCAGCCAGAGTTCATGCATCAGGGCTGTTAGGTGATTAATACATGTGCTCCAGTGGAACCATGTTCACACCTCTGCTTCTCCTCAATAGCATATGTCTTGTCAGATATCCTGAGGGCTATGTGCCTCCTTGCCCTGGCACGGCTTGCTTCCTTGCTCACATCTAGAGAGACAGGCCATCTCTTCCCACCAGGAGCAGCAAACTGGCTCTCCATTTCCAGAGAACTCCCCTGCAGGCCAGGAGCGGTGGAGCACACCTGTAATCCCACGGGCTCGGGAGGCAGAGGCAGGAGGATCACAAGTTCAAGACCAGACGCAGCCTGTGTAATTTAGTGAGACCCTGTCTCAAAAAAGTAGAAAAATAGGCTACAGGCACAACTCAGTGGTCCAGCACTTGCAAAACATGCAGGCGCAAGGCCCTGGGTTCGACCCCCAGTACTGCAACAACAACAACAAAAGAATTCCCCTGCACATCTCACTGGCTGAGATTTGATCACATGTCCACTCCTGGTCCAATCACTAGTGACAGGAAAATACTATGGGTGATTGGCTTAGGCCCGGATTCTTAGACGAGTCACAGATGAGGAGGAGGGTGTTAGGATGACTGGATAATATTAATCAAGATCAAGCATTGAAGCTAGGCCACTCAGCATTCCCTAAGGCACATAAACACTTACCAAATGGTTACTTTGGAAAGGAACACGGGGAAAATGAATGCCAATTGGTTATGAAGGCTCCACTGCACTTAACAACCTTGGGGCTGCTTCAGGATTTTCCCAGGTCTTTGGCATTCTTATTTACTTAAGCAAACAACTACCCCTTCTGGTTACCCCTAACTCCACCCCAGTCAATATCTCAGGTGTTGGTTTATTTTCATCACAGCCTTTATCACTGTCTAAGAAATACTTGCCTGCAGCTGTACCACTGTGGCATCCGATCCTGTCATATCACAGAAGCTAAGCAGGGTCAGGCCTAGTTAATACTTGGATGGGAGACCTCCTAGGAACATCAAGTGCTATAGGCTTGGGAGAAGGACCTGGAATCCCACTCCCAAAAATCAGCTATTGAAAACCCTATAAATAGCAGAGAAGCACTAACAATAGTGTTTTGCCTGTTGTACATAGGGTCGCTATGAGTTGGACACCAACTCAACGGTGCCTAATAACAACAACAATATTGACTGTCTGGTGTGCTGCTATAGTCCTCATCTATAAAGTAATGTCTTGAACACAGAAGGTGCTAGATAATTGCATGGGCAAGTGACTCAGGGAATAATGGCTTTTGGCTACACAAAGCCAGGAGGTGAGAGAAAGGTATGTTGAGCCCACACTGGAGGCAGGTGGGGGGTTGTCCTTTAGTCCCTGGCAGTACTGGGAGAGAGTGAGATACTAGGAGAGAGTTAAGGGCAAAGAAATCCTACTACTCCAGAGCCCTGGGTCCCTGGCTGAAGTCTGGGCAAAATATAACCAGTCTCATTCCTGTTGGATGTCCCTGGTGGAGTATAGCTGGACCAAGGGTGGGGCAGGGCAGGGATGCTTCCCCCTTCTTTAGGAGAAGAGGTAGCTATTTAATAGGCTGGATAACTAACCCAGGGGAAGAATCCTGGGGCAGTGAGAAGACATGTCCTAGAGTGGCATGCAAAAATCCCAGGCACTTCCATAGACCGCAGCCGCATGTGTCTTTGTTAGAGGGTAATAGGCAAGAAGAAAGGGAATAGAGGGCTCTGCGGCCAGTCACCACCCAGCCTGGCCATGTGCTTCTCAGCCACCTGTAATATGAATATCAACATGAGCCTCCTGTGGGCCCAAGGCTTTGGCCTGGAGGTCAGTGCTTCCTGATAGATAATACCCTTACAAATACCATACTTGCTAGAAGGAAATAGAATTAAAATCACTCCTCACTTCTACATCCATCTAAGAAGGATGATAAAACTGTGAGACACACACCACCCTCAGTAATCAAGGACATTGTTTAGTAGATTCTACTCCCTTATTAGGGGCTGGGATTTAGCTCAGTTGGTAGAGCACTGAGCTGCAGTCTCTGAGGTCCTGAGTTCAATTCCCAGCACCGCAAAAATGGGAGAAGGACCTGGCAATCCACTCCCAAGGCAATCCCAAAACATTCTGCCATTGAAAACCCTATGAGGGTCGCTATGAGTAGGATACCGACTCGACGGCACCTAACAACAATGACAACTCCCTTATTAAGACTGGTACTGCCTGGATTTCTAACCTTTTGAAATGTCCACCTCTGAGCTCCATCCTTGGAGACACTGGGAATCCATTAATCCATTCTAGGCACAGACCTCATGTGTAACAGTTTCTTTCCTTCCCCCGAAGGCTCAAATCCCACTAGAAAGATCACACTCTACCTTAGCTCAAGGCAGCAATAGCCTTTTACTACTGCCTGCCTTCATATCTGGAAGGTGTGCTGCCTTTATCATCCATGTCTATATTCTCCATCTTTAATATGTTGTTAGGTGCTATTGAGTCAGGTCTGACTCATGGTGACCCTCATAGCGTTTTCAATGGCTGATTTTTTCAGGATTGCCTTGAGAGTGAATTGCCACATCCTTCTCTCATTTTTGCAGTGCTGGGAACTGAACCCATGACCTCAGAGATTGCAGAGTGGTGCTCCACCTACTGAGCTAAATCCCAGCCCCCCC
The DNA here is from genome assembly GCA_007922755.1 of Pedetes capensis. Lineage (NCBI taxonomy): Eukaryota > Metazoa > Chordata > Mammalia > Rodentia > Pedetidae > Pedetes > Pedetes capensis. The sequence goes on along the minus strand of VMDO01008169.1, from coordinate 31,098 downwards.
TCATCTTTAGTATACTCGTTCTATATAATTTCTGAGTCTCACATAAATTCTTTTATGTGAAGAAACACAAACAAACCAAGGTATCTGTTGCTGGGGATGGGGAAGTAATTGTTGGTGCCGGGGAAGGACCTGCCTGCTGCCCACCTGTGGATCCATGCTCCGGACCTGGGCTCCCTTCTGCAGACCACTTCCCACACCCCTGCCCCAACATCCTCAGGTCACTTTTCCTCCTAAAACTGCTGGTTTTCATATAAGCCCAGAGGAGAGGCTAGAGAAGTGCAAACCAACAGTGCAGATTCTGTTGGCCAAGAAAAGCTACCCGCCGTGCACATGGTGAAGACCTAAAAGATCAGTTACACTCAATACACTAACCATTTCGGATATGCTGGACACACTGGGAAAGATGACCACATCCAAAATTGGACCTGCTGGGACCCGTGAGCTGGTACAGAGGTGCAGACCCTGCTGGGTGCTTTGAACAAGAGCAGTAGCCTCCAAATCTCTACACAGGGTGTATCAGAGGTGGAAACTGGGTTGGAAGTAAGGATGAGGAGAATTGTCAGGAAGGATAGCATGTACACCATTGTCACACAGGCAGTCATGCGATTCAGGTGCCAGATCTGCGCCTATTCCTGGGCACCACGCTGGAATTCTGACTGTTCTATACCCATGTCAAGCCTGGCTTGATGTATCCTTCCTGCTAGCTACTATTATTCTGAATACAATGCTTTACTTGTGTGGATTTCATTTCCCAAAACAATGAGCCATTGCTGGCTCCTTGCATCCTCCCCCAGTCCCAGGGGTTTTTTTGTTTTTGTTTTTGTTTTTGTTTTAGAAGACTGCTCTCCAGATTTAGAAGAATTGGTGTCACTAGAGAAAAGCAGAACAGAGAATTCTCTGCCTTAAAAAGCAGTACCTGTGTGGTAGAAGAATACGGGCACCTGTGTGGTACAGAATATTGGTTAGGGGAGCCTTTTCATTGTAGGACTTAGATATATGTCTGGGATGGAGCTCCTCCTCCCCAGCTTCCAGCAGACATGCGCAGTCTGTTCCTGCTGGCACAGCTTGGGTGGACCAGCTACTGCATTTTTCAAGCAGATCCATTATCCTTGTAGTTTGCTGAACTACCTCCAAGATTCTGGCAATCGGTTTAATAACAGCCCCAGCTTTTAATGCTAATTTTTGCTTTGCTTCACAGGGATTATGGCGAGCCATTGGCATGGGCTAGATGAGACTCCATTAGCTTTCCCAAACTGAACTCTTTGACACAGTACATGCATTTGCAAATGTTTGCATCTTTTAACCCTTTGACTTCCATTGGGACACACAGGTCAAAAACTGAGTGTGTACAAATTTGACAGAAATCAAGAAAGTGATGGAAAAGAGTATTTTACAAACTCATGCATTCCAATTGTTTTGCTAATCATATTCTTATTTTGTTCATTGTAATGAAGAGTTTCTAGAAATAAAAATACTTATTTTCATATATTTTTATTTGAAATTGGTAGTCAAACGGTTAGTATTCAAAGATACAGCCTCCTCATCTATCTTTAGGTTCCTTGTCTTTTTCATGTTGCCCATGTTGGGTTCTCTTTCTTATGAGCATTTCTGTGCTGTTGTTGCTAATTTAGGCATAATTTCATAACTATAAAGTGCCCAAGCTTAACAGTTCAGTTCAATGAATTTTAATATATGCATAACCATGACCTATATGAAAATATGCCTACAGCCATACCACTGTGACATATGATCCCATCAGATCTCAGAAGCTAAACAGGGTCAGACCTGATTAATACTTGGATGGTAGACTGCCTAGGAACACCAAATGCTGTAGGCTTGGGAAAAGGACCTAGCAACCCACTCCCCCCAAAAACAGTCAGCCATTGAAAACCCTATGAATAGCAGAGAAGCACTGACAATAACTGTTTTGCCTGTTGTATGTAGGGTTGCTATGAGTTGCATACCTACTGGGATGGCACGTAACAACAGCAACAACATATCAAAGTATGGGGGCTGGGGTTTAGCTTGGTCGGTAAAGCGCAGCTTCATATTCTCTGAAGACCAGAATTCGATCCCCAGCATTGCAAAAATGGGAGGAGGATGTGGCAATATGCTCCCAAAGCAATCCCCAAACAATCAGCCACTGAAAACCCTATGAGGGTCGCTATGTGTTGGGCACAACTTGACAGCACCTAACAACAACAACATATCAAAATATAGAATATATCTGTCACCATAGAGCTATCCTCTGTGTCCCCTATCTGTGAATATATCCTCCCTCAAAGGTAACTATCAATTTAACTTCTAACAACATAGACAAAGTTTGGTCCTGATGCTCCCTTAACTGGGATGTGCCCTAACCAGAACTTATTGACATTAGGTCGCTCAGACTTGTATCAGTTTTAAGAATGTAGAGGTACTTATTTTGGTAGCAGGTGGCCTTATGTTTTAAATTTTTTTAAATATTTTGTTTTGATTTCAAAATATGTACTTATTAACATTTTATAAACAGAATTAGCATGTACAAGGAAAATGTCAATACATTGCTTGGGCCTGTGAGACCCACATGTCACCAGTTTTTTATTTCGTTTTTTTAAGATAAGGTATGCCAGGCTTCAGGGCATTGCAATATTTCTCCTTGCCTTATGGTCATAAAAAGTAAAAAGAGAGGGCACAAAGGTGACAAAAGAGAGATGGGATGGAAAGGAAGTTCTAGTATTTGGCTATTCAGGTCATTTAGGCCCCTGGTTCTAGCCCGAGGACTGGTTTTCCTTCAAGGAACATGGGCCAATGTCTGGAGACGTTTTCGGTCATCAAAACTGTGGTTGAGGACAGGAGCAGTACTGGCATCTAGAGGATAGAACCCAGGATGCTGCTAAGCATGCACAGTGCCCAGGACAGAGCCCATAACAAAGAATTATCCAGTTGATAATGCCAAAGGTCGACAGCATCAAGGTTGAACTATCTTGATGTGGAGGATGACAGCTGTTCTGTAGGGGTGACATAAGAACTCTTCTTTGAACCTCTTTATTTAGCAAGATGAAGTAGGCAAGTAGTGTATAGTCCAAGAATAGAATTTCCAACCATCTTCAATGATGTTGTTGTTAGGTGTCTAACTCATAGTGACCCTATGCGTACAGCAAACACTATTGTCAGTGCTTCTCTGCTATTCATGGGGTTTTCAATGGCTGATTGTTTTCTGGGAGTGGGTTGCTGGGTCCTTCTCCCAAGCCTACAGCACCTAGTGTTCCCAGGTGGTCTCCCAGCCAAGTACTAACCAGACTGGAACATGCTTAGCTTCTGAGATCTGATAGGATCAGATGCCACAGTGGTACAGCTGTGGGCTTTATAGTCAATGATTGTTGTTGTTGTTAGGTGCCATCGAGTCAGTATCCGACTCATAGCGACCCTCATAGGGTTTTCAATGGCTGACTGTTTCAGGATTGCTTTGGGAGTGGATTGCCAGGCCCTTCTCCCATTTTTGCAGTGCTGGGAATTGAACTCGGGACCTCAGAGACTGCAGTGCAGTGCTCTACCAACTGAGCTAAATCCCATCCTGCATCGTCAATGATAGTTACTAGAAATTCCACCCAAAATCTGACCTGCTGTCTTTCCTTTAATTTCCTCCTTGGTTGGCAGTTTAGGTCCTCTCTGAGTATTTTATTTGGATACTGTAACAGAACTTGGGAAAAGAGGTATCAGAGAGAGCCGGCCTGCTGCAACATTATGCAGAAGTCCCTGTGTACAACTGTTATATTAAAAGTCAATGAACATCAGCATTATTATTTTAAATGAAGTGTGTTTGGGACTATGAACTAGGGAGCATTTTTAACTGAAAGGAATTCCATGAGACTAGATAAAATTGAACAAATTGTTTCCTTGTCTGTCAACTTCAGCTTTTTCTAAGGAAAGGTTGTTAGTAATGTCCTTTTTTAACAGTGTGTTATTGATCATGTTCCTCGGGAAATTTGCTAGCTCTGCAATGTAGGTCAGACTCACACTTTATAAGTGATCATTGATGCTTTTTCACTCTAAAATAACAAATGCTGGGGTCAAGGGTAATGCATTCCAATTTCCCCTCCTGGATTTTAGAGCATCTCTTGAGTCTCATTTTCATTAAGATATAAGTTGTACAAGTGTAAAAGAAACATAACTGAAAAGACAAAGCTTACAGAGCCAATGACAATTTTGTTTTAAGTCGGTCTACTTTAATCAAATCATAAAAATATCATAGGAAACTATCCATATTCCCTCCACCCCCACAGCCAATTCTTTAGAAAGTTCAACTTCATTATTAGCAATTATTAGGAAATTAAGTATTTCATGTAAACAAATTTTTCAGATAGATGCAAGTTAACATTTAAGGAGGGAAATAGTTATTAATTTTTTGAAAGCATGGAATTTCCTCCTGTCTCTCCCCATAACAATTCTACTCATGCTTTAAGACCCCTTCCCTTCCTTCATGAGAAGTTTATCTTATTGACTAACAGTAAGAACATTTTCCTACCTGGAACTCCTGGTGTATTTTAATCATGTTTCTACATGCTAAACCTATACTGAGGGTCACTTCAAGAACATATAAATAAAATGAATGAGTTTGCTCCCTTAGATAAACTATCAAACCAACACATGATGGACAAAAATGGAGATAAAGACACGTAAAAGAGGATTAAATGATTTGATGTATTTGAAGCACTGGGAACTGTGCCTGGCATATCATTAGCCCTAAATGAACATTACTCACTGTAATTATTGATTTTTTATGGAATTAAATAATGTGGATTGCTGCGCCAGTATTATTGTACTTTCCTATGAAGGGAAATAATGTGCCCTTCAAATGGAGGATTGTCCATCCTTTAAAGTCCAGAAAAGAGAAAGGATGCTAGAGGCAAATGTTGGCTGAACCCAGCCCAGCAATTTATGAGAGGGGATGTCTTTGCCCAGGAGACATCCTGTCAGGCCATAGGCAGGTACATCTTATATTGTGCAGACGCTAATACCTGTCACTCCATTCTTCCTGTTTTTCATTCTATTCTCACTGAGTAGAATTATAAATCTGTTCCCCAGTTCAACTGAGGCTTCACAGATGCTATGTGAAAAATGGACTGCTATGTGGATTTTAAACTGGGTTCATAAGATTTAGATGATAACTTGGGTTTCAATGTTGAGTATACACAAATGGAAAATGAGAATTGGAGGTCCTATCTGGACTCTGGACTTCTTGTCTCCTGTGAATTAGCAGATTGGTACTGCATTTCTGGTTCTGAAACTTTGGCTATTGTGACTGGGCTCAAAAAGTGAACCCATTCAATAAGCCAACAAATTATGCTTATGAGTCAATTCTTTTGAATTCACCAAGGCATCCTTTTGAATTCACCAAGAATCCACCAAAGCATCAAGAGATAGGGTAACATTTCTTCCCATTGCCAAACACTACAAAGTATTAGTTCTTCAAATTCAGCTACCATTAAGGTATTATTTTTATTGCTTTGTATTACAACCATGCATATACTTGAGCACAGTCAATTGTAAACTCCATGATAGCAATCATTCATTATTGCAATCCCCTATGGACTGCCAAAAGAACCCACAGATCTGTCCTAGAAGAAGTGCAACTAGAATGCTCTTTGGAAGCAAGGATGGCTAGACTGTATCTTATGTATTTTAGACATGTAGTCAGGAGAGACCAATCCCTGGGAAAAGACATCATGTTTGGGAGAGTGGCAGGTCAACGAAAAAAGGAAAACCCTCCACTAGATGGGTTGACACAGTGTCTGCAACAATGGGCTTAAACATAACTAAGATTGTGTGCCTGGCCCAGAATCAGGGAGTGTTCCATTCTGCTGTACATAGGGTCTCTATAAGTCTGACCTGACTTGAGGGCACATAACAACAACAATAATATGGTTTTTAATATATTAAGTGTTAATGGATATTATTATGCATTCTTAGCAGACAAATGCTAAATGGAAAAATATGTATGAAGATTAAGTAGTATTTATCAAGACTTGATGTATGCATACTCTTTGACCAATTCCACGTCTCAACATCTACTTAGATAAAAACTTGTAAGTGTGCACAGTAGATATGTATGAGTGTGCAGTATGGCATTATTTATAAATACAAAAAATTTGAGACAGTCTACATTCCCATCAGTAAAATGGATTAACAACTCACAATATACCTATTCTATTTCATACCAATCAGCATGGAAGGGTCTCTAAGCCATATTGTTGGGGGAGGCCTGAGGAAGCAAAGCACATATACCCCCAAACTGATTTTATGGCACTATTCATGTAGATAAAATAAAAAAAAATTAATCAAGATATAATAGGTCACTTCTGGGTACATTTACACACATGTAGATGCATAGAAAAGTATGGACTGCAGGCCATGGCACACTCCTGAAATCGCAGTCACTCAAGAGGCTGAGGCATGTGGATCAAGAGTTCAAGGCCAGAGGAAGCCTGAGCAACTTAGCAAGATCCTGTCTCAAAATTAATGGAGGTGCAGCTCAGTGGTAGAGCACTTGCCCAGCATGTGTGAGGCCCTGGGTTCGACCTCTAGTATGGAGAAAGAAAAAGAAAGAAGAAAAAGAAAGAGGAAAGAAGGAAGGAAGGAAGGGGAGAAAGAGAAAGAAAGAAAAAAGGAAGAAAGAGAGAAAGAAGAAATGAGAGAAAGAAAGAGAAAGGAATGAAGGAAGGAAAGGAAAGGAAAGGAAAGGAAAATTTGAAGATGTACACTCTAAATTGGTAACTATAGATAGTCCTATGAAGAAGAAAATATATATCTGAACTGAATTATAGACTTACTTGTAATGTTTGAATTTTTAACAAAGAAGCTATTTACGCATTAACTATGTGATTGCAATGGACTTTCAAAGAGAAAAAGTTACAAATAAATACATAAGAAAAGCCATAAGTAAATGGAGAGACATCATGTGCAAGGCCCCAGGCCCAACCCCCCAGTACTGAAAAAAATCAAAACAAGATACAATGAATATTTTTCTAAGTTGAATACCTGTGTGTCTTATACTTTACTGACATTTAACATACATACACGAAACTGTGTGGATCATAAGCACACAGCTCAAGAAATATCTCATATTGAAGAAATGCAGCCAAGGTTTAGAATAATGTGGTCTATATACACAATCAATTTGTACTCAGCCATAAAGAAGAACAAAAGTATGTCCTTTGCAGGAAAGATCATCATGCTAAGCAAAATAAACCAGACTCAGACAAATATCACATCTTCTCTCATAATCAGAGTCTAGATATTTTTTAAAGATATGAATGTAGAAGGGGACCTATTTGAAGAAAAGGAGGGAACCAGGGGAGGGAATACAGAGAGGATAATGGGGGTGATCATGATCAAAGTACATGATACACATGTATAAAGATGTCATAATGAAGCTCATTATTTTGTACAATATACACCAATAAAAAGGGGGGGGGGAATCTGAACATTATCAGTACTCAGAAAATCCCCTTTTGCTCTCTTCCAATCACTAGTATCCTTGACTTCCCAAAATTAAGCACTTAACACAATAACTTAACTTTTATTTAACTGTATAAAATAGGGGTCACATAGCACAGTATATTTCACTTTGTGTCTTTATTCATTTAACGTTATGTCTTTGGGATTCATGCAAGTATTACATGAATCACACAGTTCATTTTCATTGCTGTGTCGTGTTCCATTGTGTATATATACCAGGTACTATGAGCTGAGTTTTCATGCCTCCAAAATTTCCTATGTTGAAATTCTATCCTCCAATATGATAGTATTTGGAGGTGCAGCCCTTGTGGTGTGATTAGGTAATGAGGGTGGACCCCTGACAAATAGGATCAGTGCCCTTATAGAAGACATCCCAGAGAGCATCCTCAATCCTCTTGCCATGTAAAGGTACAACAAAAAGATGTCTAGAATCCAGGAAATGAGGTCTCACCAGACACTGAATTTATTTTTGGCACCTTGATCTTGGACTTCCCAGCTTCCACAACTGTGAGAAATAAATGTTGTGAAAACCACCCAATCTGGGCATTTTTCTTATAGAAGCCCAAACTGACTAAAGCATCATCACTTCTGTACCTATTTTGCTGTCTAAAGACATGTAGTGTTACCAGTTCTAGCCATTAAAATGAGGTACAGCGACAGACACTGTCAAACATTGGTGGTAGGATGACTAGGTGGTTCAGCATCCTGGGAAATGGTTTGGCCTACTCTATCAAAATTGAACACAGCATTCTTTATGATCCAATAATTTTGCTCCAAGTGTATACCTAAAAGAAATGTACACACTTACCAAAATTGCTTTAGATATTCCTATACAAATATTTTTTGCAGACATATGTTCTACTTTTTCTTGGGTGGAGATTCCTTTTGGGAGAATTAGGGTTGTTTGGTAAATTTATGTTTACAATAATTTTCAAAGTGTTAAAAACAGAGCAACCTACACAATAACTTTATTTATTGCTATTTTCTTGAGACAGGATTTTACTATGTAGTCCAGGCTGACCTTGAATTTGTGATCCTCCTGCCTCAGGCCCCCAAGTGCTAGGATTATAGGCATACATCACCATGCTAGGTCTTAACTTTATTTTGATAATTTGCCATCTCCAAATAATTATGATTATTAGGCAATTAAGTATACATTTATAAACTTAGCTTTTGCAATATTCTTAAATTTTTAACTTATTGAAATAAGTTTCAAATGTTTCAAATGTTGAGAAATAATTTCTATATGCACATAGGTTTTTTTTCTTGATGTTCAGTTTGTGATTTGATTAAAAGAGGCTTTAGAATGAAGATGTTCTCTAAATTACTATTCTAGCACACTTAACATATGGAGTGATTTCTCTGTCTTTAAAATAATCTTCTATAGAACAGGAGGTTTGAAAATCACAGAGTGAATATCTTTCTTCTTTGTTATTTTAGCTGCTGACATTTTTAATTCAATTTAGCAGTGGCCTTATATTTTTAAAGTTAATGAAGTAGATTTCGGGTTCAGTTAGCAGTAATTTAAGATGACAACTCAATCATTAGTGAAGCTAATTATTAAATGGAAATCTCACTATAATACTCAAGTTCATAATGAAATAAAATCTTAGGTTCAATTGCTGTGCAAAGACTGAGCTGGGCGGTGTGTAGCTCTTTGAACAAAGCCATGTAATCTTAAGGTTGAGGACAGTGTTCATAAATGGTATTATTTTCAGCATGTTGAGGTTTAATATTTAGGTTCATTCCTAGTCACAATTTTCTCTGCTAAATTAAATGGGATATCAATCTCTTTGTTTCATAGCAGCTCCAGCAGCATTTCTAAATATAAATATATTATGTATATCTCATTTATCTGATATTTGCATGACAGTCATTGCAATTACCATGTTTATCTTAATAAAAACAAAATAGCATGGATGCTGTTATGAATGTTTTCATAGCTTTATTTTGGGAAGGGAATATATTTCTTTGGGGTGCATTCCTGAAGCAGTAAAATCCATATGCCCACCAATCAATGAATAATAAGCAAAATAGAGTGTATCCATACGATGGAATATTATTCAGCAATAAAAAGCAATGAGGTAAACCAGGAGCTGCACTGCACATCTGCAATCCCACCTACTTGGAAGGCTAAGGGAGGAGGATCACAAGCCGCAGCCTTCATAACTTAGCGAGACCCTGTCTCAAGATAAACAAAAAAGAGGCTAGGGGTGTAGCTCAGTGATGGAGTGCTTGCTAAGTATGTGCAAGACCCTGAGTTCAGTACCATGCCAAAAAAGAAAAGCAGTACTGAAGCATACTAAAATGTGGATGAACTTGAAAAACATTATTCTAAGTGAAAGAACATAGACGTGAATGGACACATACTGTAGATTCCATCTATAGGAAATATCCAGAAAAGGCAGATTTATAAAGACAAGAAAGTAGATTAGTGGTTGCCTGAGGGCTAGAGATAGGAATGGGAAGTGATTGCTGATGTTTTTTACCGGCATGATAGGAATTCCCAAAATTAGAAAGTAGTGATGGTTGCATAAGCCTGCAAACATGCTATAAGTCACTGAGTTATTCACTTAAACGGGTCAAGTTTCTGGTCTGTAAAGTATACCTCAAAAAAAAATCTATTTTTAAATTGTTTTTTGAAAATGAGCTGGATCATTATGGATGGGTTGTAGTTTGGTATCAGTGCACACAATTCTTTTCTGTTTGTCTTCTCAAAGGTTCTAATGTAGCCAGGTGCCATGGTACACAGCTGGAAGTTCAGAAGGCTGAAGCACGAGGATCATGAGTTCAAGGCTAGCCTGGGCTACACAGTGAGACTCTGTTGCAAAAAGTCAAGAGCTGGAGGTATAGCTGAGTAGTAGAGAGCTTATCTAGGATGCCCTAGGCCCCGAGTTCAATCCTTACCACCACACACACACAAAGAGGAAGTCTTCACCTTCACAAAGTTTCCTCTCCATCTAGGATGCCAAGGAAATATTTTTAAGCCTGAAACAGATCTCATCACTACTGTTGGAAGCCTCCAGCAATGAGAATCCTCTATAGCTCACTCTGGCCCCCAGTATGAAAGGCATTCTGTGTTTTCTGTTGTGCCTGCCACTCTGGACACAGTTTCTATGTTCCTCATATTAAACACCTGCCACACAAGTCTTGTCATCCTTCCAAAAACTCCAAGTGTGTCTCAGGCTGCACACCTCTGCCCTGGTTATGATTTGAAAGATAGGAAAGCACAGTAGGAAAATGTCCAGACTCCAGCCCCTCACTGCCTAGCTGTCTGTCTGCATGCAGATACTTTAGGTGACTTACTTCATTTCCCTGCACCTCGGTTTTCTCACCGGTATCATGGGAATAGTAACTTTACTACAGAGTAGGTTTGTTAGAGGATTAAATGAATTGACATTTGGAAAGTTCCAATCTTTCCCCAGATCTTTTCACAGAAGTGCTCCTAGCATTTGAATCGCCCCCCTTTGGTTATTCTCAACCCCATTCACTCGAGGCCAAGGAGCAGGCACTGTCTGGGGTGCCAAGCAGGCAGCAGGAAGAGAGCATATGGGCTCACCCTTTCTAGCTCAGTGAGAAAAATGATAAACACTAGCCCACACAGTGGCACACACCTGTAATCCTAGTGGCTCGGGAGGCAGAGGTAGGAGGATTGCAAGTTCGAGACCAGAGATAGTCTGTGTAATTTAGAGAGACCCTGTCTCAAAAAGTGAAAAAAAAAAAAAAGAGCTGGGGGTGCAGCTCATTAGTACAGCACTTGCAAAGCATGCAAGCACGAAGCCCTGGGTTCAACCCCCAGTACCACAAAACAAAAGATAAACACTAACCACAGCAAACTCAAACCAGCAGATCAGAAGCCATCCTCCAGGTGGAAGGAAATCAATTCAGAGGAAGAGGGTGAGGGGTAGGGGGTGGAGCTGGGGAGAGGTGATTTACGTCACTCCATAGGGTGGGGCAGGGACCCAAACAAGGAGTTCATGGAGGCCAGTAGTCAAAGGCCAAGGGCAAGAACCTCTCTCCAGGCAGTTTACACTACTGGCCCATGCAGAGGCTACAGGCAGAGTGCGCCTGGCCTGTTTGAAAACATCCCAGACCAGTGGGCTGCAGAAGAGGGACTGGGAGAGAGTGGGGAGGCTGAGTCCCAGAGCGAGGAAGGAAGGGCCAGATGACATTGCCTTCTTATCTCAGAGGGGAGCAGACTCTAGAAGGCACAGAATCATCCGAACTCGGAAACTACCATGTAACAAATGCATGGTATCTCAGGCCACAAGAGAGGCACGGGAGCGTTTGGAGCCGAGGAGACAGGGGGTCTGCCTGGTGCCACATGGGGAGTGCACTCGGGAACTGCAAGATCAGAGTCACTGTGCAGTCTGGGAACCAGGGCAGCAATCCTGGCTGGAGGTGATGGGGATGCAGATCAGGGCACAAGGTCTTGAGAAGGGAGTACATTTTCTTTTCCTCATGGAATGCCTACCCAAAAGGTTCAAGGTTTTCATAACAGAAGACACTGGAATGCTGCCCTTTCTGCTGGATTTTTCTATAAACGCCAAACTGCTCAAAAGTAGTATATTAGTGAAAACAAAATCATTGTTTACTTTTTAATGCTTTTATATTTATTTATTCATTTACTGTAGTACTGGAAGGTTTAACCCAGAGCCTCACACATACCTTACAAGTGCTCTACCATTGAACCACCCCCTCCTTTTTTGAGACACGTTCTCAACAAAGATACCCCAGCTGCCTCTGGCCTCAAACTCACAATCCTCCTGTCTCAGTCTACCAAGTCACGTTGTTTCCTTTATAGTGAATACTTACTTCATTTGATTCAAGGCCCTGGGAGACACTGAAGATGGTTAGGTCACAACACAGCAATTATCAGAACACCTAGTAATTATCCTAAAGGCACTCTGCCAGTGGTCTTAAAAGAGATGGAATATGGACTTTTGTAAATCTGTGTCCTGATTTTTTGGCTAATAATGGGAAGGCAGAAAGATTTTCTTTGCTTCTTTTCAAATGCCTTCAGGTCAAAATAGTTTCCCATTGTTGAAGGTGGCATATTTTGAGGTGGCACATCCTGATCTCCCACAACGTGTAGGTTTTTTCTCTCCTGTTATAATTAATCTTTTCATCATCTTCTTATTCTTTTTAACACATTCAGGATGTAACATATTATTTTGTAGTCCTGGGGGTGGGAAGGTACAGGCTGGTAACAGGAAGAGAGAAATCATCATCTTGGGAGCATCAGGGCCCCAGGTCTGACCTGTGTGAAACAGCAGGTACACCCAGCCTGAAATGTCTGCAGAGAGTCTGCTGTGGGCCACACACCACCTGATGCCACAGGTTTGCAGCACAAAGACCTCCAGGGACATAGGCACAGAACAGGAATTCACTGCCTTAGGCTAAATGGCTTTTGCAGCAATTTTCACCCCAAATGCCAACATGGACTCCTGAACTGAAGTTTTCACTGCCACTGTATTACTCTCCTCTCTTCACACACGTTACAAATTTTCTGAAGCCTCATTCCTTCAATCATCACCTTGCAGTTCCTGGAATATGGCTGAAATTTGGCCTCCTGTGATGTTTTAGGACTGTCACATTTTTTTTTTTCAGGGAATGCATGCCTCTGGAGTCTCAAATAAACCTCTATTTTCTGGTCATCAATACTCAAATCATTGGCACCAATTGCACAAAGCATCCCGAGATACCTTATTAATTGTAGGTGTAATGGTCAGCAAAGGACTGATGTTTTACAGTTAGGTTTCAGGCAAGCTTTGAATTGTTCATTCATTTGCAGAAGGTGTATGTAAGTAGCCTTGGTGAACTTTAAGGGGAGTGATATGTAATTAGATGATGCAGAAGAAAAATCTGACCTTTCCTGGGCTTCCCAGAGTTCCTTCACTGCTTTTCCTAGGGTTCTTAGGTTTGACACCTACAGTTGAAGAACCACTTGGTTCCAGTAGATGTTCTTTGTTAGGTTTCTCTACCACTGGGATCAGTGTTAAAATCACATTTTCAGGCCTGGGGTGGTGCACACCTGTAATCCCAACTCAGGAGGCTGAGGTAGGAGGATGGCAAGTTCAAAGCCAAAGGCAGCTTGTGCAATTTAGCATGACCTTGTCTCAAAATAAAAAATAAAAAAGGGGCCGGGGTGCAGTTCTGTAGTGGAATACTTGCCTACCATGCACAGGGTCCTGGGTTCAATGCCCACCTCAGCACTCTAAAAAAAAAAAATTAAAATCTTCCTCTGTGCTTTTTTATTTGCTACAACCATCGTCCCTTCCCTAACTCATCCCTTGAAGGATAGAAGTTCTGTGGAGACAGACACTTTGTCTGTCTTGTTTATTACTTTCACCACTGCATCTAAAACCCATAGTGGGTACTGGATGTTTGCAGAATGCGTGAATGGAAGAATGAATAAGTAAGCCAGTCGCAAGGGTGCATGCCTGCCATCCCATCAATTCCAGAGGCTGAGGAAGGAGGATCGTGAGTTTGAGGCCAGAGGCAGCCCTCACAATTCAGCCAGTCTAAAAATAAAAAGTAAAAAAGGGGCTGCGGTGTGGCTCAGGGGTAGAGCACTTGCCTAGCATGCACAAGGCCCTAGGTTCAGCCTTCAATACTGCAAAAAAAAAAGAAAGGAAGGAAGAAAAGAATAAGTGATGAATGGCTATAAATATAAATTCAAACCCATTTTCTCTCCTTTGTGCAGCACAAATATGACTTTAATATATGCTAAATGAGACATTAAAGATTAATAAAAAGGGCTTTATTTTTAATAGCTATTGCCATGATAGCTAACAATTTAGAATAAAAATTAGATAAGATGCTTTTATTACAACATATTAAACAGATGGCAGATGGCTTAAAAAGTTTAATATAAAAATCCTCCTATTAATAAAAAAAGTAAAAAAGGATTGGGGATATGGCTCAACAGTAGGCCACTTGCCTAGCATGTATGAAGCAGTGGGTTCAAACCCCTGCACCTACAAAACAAAAACAAAAAGTTAAACAAAGAAATCCTAAAAGGAGAAAGAGAAAATACAATTGAACTATTTCAATGTGGAAAAGGACCCTCTAAAGACAGAAAATGCTTTGGAAAAACTAATAGGTTTGATAACACAAAAATTCTTCATTTCTGTGAAGCAAAATTATTATAAAAAATTAGAAGTGCAACAAACATGCAAAAATGTAACTACATATGAGATGGTGGGATAATATCCTTCACACATAAAGGATACTTGCAAATAGAGGGAAAAAATCACCATGGAAAAATTCACCTAAGTACAAGAAGAAAAAGAATTTATAAGAAAGACATAAATGCTAAATAAACAGAAGAAGTAGTCAACCTACTAGGAATTAAATATCTGCAAATTAAAGCACAGTACAGTAACACTTTCCACCTATCAAACAGGTATTGATTTCTTTTAACACTAATACTCTTGCTGCCCAAGCTACTGGTTAATGAGCATAGTGATTCATTTTGGATCATGTAAGTACAAATTGACATATTTCAAAAAGTAATTCAGTAGTACACAGAAAATACCTTTAAGAGGTCCATCGCCATTGACCACTTAATTCTATTATTTTTTCAGTACATGGGAGTTGGACCTACAGCCTCTCCCTTGCTAGCCAATGCTCTATCACTGAGCTGTATCCCCATCCCTTTTTTTCAAGAAAATTTTTTAAAAATTATTTTGAGACAAAGTCTCACCATGTTGCACAGGCTCCCTCTGGCCTCAAACTTTAGATCCTCCTGCCTTAGCCTCCCAAGTAACTGAGATTACAGGTATGTGCCATGGCACCTGGGCTTAATTCTACTTCTTTCAAAGAAGTCATCCAAGATGCAGATGCAAAGGCAAATGTCTATACAATGGAATACTAGAATACCATAGAAAATATATTATTGTAGAAGAATCAATGAAATGTTATCTCTATGTTGTTCTTAGGTGCCATCAATTCAAATCCAACTCATAGCTACCCTATGTACAAGAGGATAAAACACTCCCTGACACTGTGCCATGCCCAGCACTATGTCAGTGCTTCTTTACTATTCATAGGGTTTTCAATGGCAGATTGTTTCAGGAGTGGGTTGCCAGGTCCTTCTTCCTGGCCTGCAGCACCTGATATTCTCAGGAAGTCTCTCATCCAAAGACTAACCAGGCCAACCCTGCTTAGCTTCCAGATCAGATGGGATCAGATGCTAGGCAGACACCTGGCTACTTGTAGGTTCTTAATAGATGTGAGATCTCTCTCTTTTATTATCCATTTACTTCCCATTCTTGACCTGTTCCTTGTTGCCAACTGTTTGTTTGTTTGTTTCTGAGAAAACACAAAGAGAAAGGAGGGGGGAAGAGGGAGAGAGAGGAGGAGAAGGAAAAGGAGGAGGGGGGAGGAGGAGAGGAAGAAAGGGAAAGGAATACAGAAGGAAAGAGAAAGAAAGAAAAAGAAAGAGGAAAGAAAGAAGGATGGAAGAAAAGAAGGAAAGGAGGGAGTGCAGGGGGGAGGGAGGAAGAGGTTATATAGCTGGGGACACTAATTTTCTGAGCAAGCTCCCATTTTAAGAACTCAGCATGGATAATGGTTCTTTTCTTTTGCAGGAGAGGAAAAGAATGTAGGGAAGGATGTGGAGGCAGAGAGAGACTGATAATTTCTGTCACCAGGAAGAGCCAACAGCATCATGGAGACCAGCTTCTCCCAAGCAGGTGTTAGAGATCTAGTTTTCCTGAACAAACCAAGAGTGCATTTCCCTGGAAGAACGCCTCAGAGCTCTGAAGAGGGCTGAGAGCAATTCTGTTCTCAAAGTACTGTTCTTCTCCATATCAATTTTAATGCTGCCAAATGTCATTAGGCAATCATTTTAGTACAGCTTTGCAAAATGGCATATTTTCTCACTGATCCCGAAGAATTCGTCCTATTTTTCAAGTGGCCTAGTTTCAGGCTGTTCCATCAGTCATACTAACGCATGGTCTCAGCAGTGTAGGCAAAGGGGGAGAAGAGGAGGAGGGGGTTTATTCTGCCACAATGATATAGCATAGCCCTTGGATGCTTAAGATTCCTTCCAGCCCCTGTTGCACATGGCCACAGATTCAACATTTCACATGTAGACTGTCCAGCCTTTGTTTCCAGCCACCTTTCACAAACCTCAGGGCAGCCAGGTGCAGTCATTGCCATTGTTCAAATAAGTAACAAAAAACATGCACTCCACAAACAGCAATATGTGAGCAATGCCAGCCTGCTTGTCCTACCTGTGGGGCTAAGGGCTGAGGGAGATTCAGCACACAGGCCTTGTAATATAATAGACCCTCTACTTCCTGCCTACAGGAGTCCTCCTAATGTATATCAGTCTCTGAGCTGTTCATCTTCTACATGTTAGCCTCCAGCCCATATCTGTTTTCTCCTAGCTCTAATCTAAGTGAATGGAATAGATTCTGCAGTCACACAGGTAGGCCTAATTGTTAAATGTGCATGTTGTTATTGCTATTATTGTTAGGTCCAATTCATAGCGACCCTCAGGGTTTTCAATGGCTGATTGTTTCAGGATTGCTTTGGGAGTGGACTGCAGCAACCGTCTCCATTTTTGCGGTGCTAGGGATTGAACCCAGCTCCTCAGAGACTGTAGCACAGCGTTCTACCAAGTGAGCTAAACCCCAGCTCAAATGTGCACATATTTAAGTTGAATATTCTAGTGCTTCCTTATAATAGGCTTTTGTTTTCTATTTTCTGAGCCTGATTGGCCTGTCTTCTCCACCATCCAACAAGCAGCTGATACTTTCAACAAACTCCTTTTCTGTGAAATTTACATAGAGTCACTGTTATTTGCAACCAATAACTCTGAATGATATAACCTTCAAGTCACCATAATACATTTTCAAAATCTAAGCTAATGGCAACGAAAACATTTGGAGAATTTCAGAAAATGTGAGTACTCATAAAATGTATACTTGAAAGAAAGATGTTCAAGAAATACTATTGGGAAAAAAAGAAATACTATTGGAAAAGAACTTACAAAACAATATTATGGTGCAAAGAAAGAATACTTGCATATATTTACATGTTAAGAAATATTGGACAGATATTTAGCAACATGTTAAAAGTGTGACCTTGAGAAAAACTTGCTTGTGATTTTTATTTAATCCTTTATTCTTCTCCACATTCTCTGTAGTTTCTACAATGAATACATATTCCTTTTGCAAAATAAAAAATGATAAATGTTATTTTAAGGAATACATGCTGAAGGATGAACTTTCAGAATAATTAAGGGTGAGCTACTGATTGAAAACTATGTGGGCAATAAATGAAATGTTATTCCAACAACCTGCCTTGGCAGCCGCTCTTGAATCTTAATGATACCACTGCAATACATCACCTATTGAGGTCCTAAGACCTCAAAAACTAAACATGGACAAATAGCTCATGTTATTAATCATGAATCACAAAGATGAATCATGACACAGTATGCATGCCGCTAAAAGGCTGTAGCTAAACCTGCTATCAGTCTATGTATACATTCTTCCCACTACTTTGAGAATCCAAGGTGTTTTTTGTTGTTGTTGTTGTTGTTGTTTGTTTTGTTTTTTATAGTGATTGCTACATTGGCTTGGCATTTGGCCAGCTATTTGTTCCTCATATTGAGACAGATGAGGGTGACCCACCCCTCCCGGGGGCACTGAGCAGGTATTAAATGGTGTTTAAAGTGCTGTTAAGCACTGCTAAAATCAATATTGATGTTAATAATTTTTTTTCTGTAAGCACTCCTGATGTTTTCCTCCTGTAAATAAGCAATGTTGGGGATGGGACAATTTGACTCCCTAATTGGTACTTGTGAACTTTCCCTTGCTGCTCTGTCTGCCTTGAGCAAAGGACTGTCAGTCAAGCAGTCAGCCAAATCACCCTCATACCGGGGCCAGCTATACTGAAGGTACACAACAATTGTAGCTGCTTGTTCTGCCTCTTTAATGGATAGCTCCAGTTATAACTATTTCAGATAGCTTGCACCAGACTTTTTCCTCTCCTAAGCCACAATGAACTCAAGATGACCCTATGAACAACCCAGACCAGAGAAGAAGCACTTCCTTTGGTGGCCCAGCAGAGAGACTGTTGTGATTGGTGCAAAAAGGACTGTGTCATGATTGGTGCAAACATAAACCTTCATTTGCATAAGGTCTGCTGTGATTGGTGCAAACACCTCTTCTCTGGCCATATAAAAAGGCTATTCAGCTCACTCAATGTGCCAGTCAGGAGGCCCCCTCCTGTGCTATCAACTAATGTTACAACATCAGGCCCAGTAAACATCTTCTCTTCAGTGAGTGATCTTTTGCCTACTTTTAGGTAAGCAGGTTGAACTGGTCACATGAAGAAAGCAGCAGCAGAGACAAAAGAATGGTGATAATGGCAACAGTGAAGGATGGCAGAGACAATGGAGCAGCAGCAGCAGCAGAGACAGCAGAGCAGCTAGTATGAGGAGCTACAGAAGTGATGGAGTGGTTGGCTGCTTGATAGCTGAAAGCAAGACCCCCAGACTGGCAGCCAGCAGCTGTAACAGCAGCAGCAGAAGAGCAGCAATAGCTGCCTCCCAAATTGCATCAACAGTGAAAACAGCTGTTACAATAAGAAGCAGCTGAACAATTTAAGAGAGCAGCCAAGGCGGGAAAAGAGGGACAGTGGAAGAGAGAAGAGTATAAAGAAACAGAGAAAAGAAACTGCAGGCCCTGGTTGCTGAAAAAGTTCCAGAGAGATGTCAAATCTTTAGGATCAAGGGTTTCAGACACCCTAGGCCCAGGTGCCATAATACTGGCCACTGTCAAGTGCTGAGAGATCCTGGTATCTAGGTCCACCCAGAAGCTTCGATGCCATCTGATGTCAAGGGCTGAGGAATCTCAGCTTCCTAGTCCTACATAAGAGCTATAACACTTAAAGGGATGAGGAATCTTGACCTCTTTGGCCCACATAATGCTAAAACTAAAGGACACCATTTGCTGGTTCTACTCCTACCTGTCTGCTGTCACCACTTGCTTCCATCAAATGCCCAGGGATATAAATGTTTCGCAAGACCATCACTTGAAGAGCTTTTCCTTACCTACCCACAACTTCTATCCAGGTAGAGAAAAAAGACCCCTGCTGATTGGTAACAATATCAGTTAAAACAACACATAATTATCAGTACATACACAAAAATAAAAACATTAATAAAAGTAATTAACCAAATATTGTTTAATTTATTGCTATGGAATGAATGTCTGTGTCCTCCAAAAATGCAAATTGTGATCAAGAAATATGGTGAATGTTTAGGGTTTTTTTTTTTTTAACTATTACAGTAAAAGACACTAATTTCCCTCAAAATACTCCCCCTGGATTCAAACACATTTATCCCATCATTCTTGCCACTTTCTGAAGCAGTTCTGGAAGTCCTTTTTCCTGGGTATCTTTAATTGCACTGTTGTGGCTGCTGCTATGTCCTGAATCAATTAAAAACATTTACCTTTCATGGTCATTTTGACCTTAGAGAAGAGCCAGAATTCACATGGTGCCAGATCCAGTAAGTAAGGTGGATGAGGATACACCATGTCTTTGACAGAAATTGCCATACCAGAAGCAATGTGTACACAGAGCTTTCTCATGAGGGGATGAAACTAAAGACACTCACAAAAGAGGACTTCTAGAACTGCTTCAGAAAGTGACAAGAATAATGGAATCAATGTATTTGAAGCCAGGACGGGGGGTGGTATTTTGAGGAGGATTAATGGCAACGGGTTTTTTGCTGTAATAATTATTTTTTATTTAAGCATGCACCATAACATACCTCATTTGTACGTTGATTTCCTACCTCAACATATCAGGAGGTGGGGTGTCCAGAAGGTAATTTGGGCATGGTGGCAGGGCCCTCTCAAATGGGATTAGTGCCCTAGTGAAAAGAACTCAGAGAGGAAGCTTGTTCTCTTTCCACCCACTGAGGAAATGATGGCATGTTGGTAGGCCATGACCCACAATGGAGTGGTCACCAGAACCCGACAGTACTGGCCCCTTGTGTGCTGACTTCTAACATCTACAACTATCAGAAATAAATTTCTATTGTTGAAAAGCCACCTAGGCTATGATAATTTTATAGAGTCCCAAGCTGAAGAAGATATTTAGTTAAATTGTAATTTGAGAAAAAGTCCCATTTTTAATAAAGAAAATTAGAATAGGAATATTTTAGATTTCAAGACTGTACCAATGCACAGGCATAATAATTTATTCACCTCACAACCATCCTTTTCCTATTAGAATTCTTTAGAAATATTTGTTTTTTTTCCTTTTCATAAATTATTCAGCATTGTGTCTGGTTTTGCTTAAAACATTAACAGCAAAATTTTATGTGCTCTTAAGATTAATTTATTTTCTTTGTGTTTGTAATAAAATATCCATAATAATAATCTGTTGAATGCTAATTGGTCATTAGAAACTCTACATCTCTTGACTGTACCATTTCTAAGGTTCAGCTCATACTCTGTCCTTCTATATCATTGGTTCTCAAATTTCAGTCTCTAGGCTTCTTTCTACTTTTAAAGATAAGACCCCAAAGAGCTTTTTGTTTACATGGGTGATATCTATCAATATTTAATCATATTTGAAATTAAAACAGAAAAAAATATTTACTGAATTCATTTATAAATAATAGAATTATATGGTGGTGGTTGTTGTTAGATGTTTCAAATATGTATATAACTTTTTGTAAAAAATAAAAAATATGATTCTTCTCGCTCTCTCTTTTTTTTTTTTTTTTTTTTTTGGTGGTACTGGGGGTTGAACCCAGGGCCTCACGCTTGCATGCTCTGCAAGTGCTGGACCACTGAGCTGTACCCCCAGCCCATTTTTTTTTACTTTTTGAGACAGGGTCTCGCTGCATTACACAGACATCCTCTGGTCTTGAACTTGCAATCCTCCTGCCTCTGCCTCCCAAGCCACTGGGATTACAGGCATGCGTCACCATGCCCGGCTGATTCTTCTTTGACCAACATTTTGAGCACTGTCTGAATGGTTGTCACTGGTGAGTCCATGGAAATATGCAAAGAATGTACCACTTTTATTTGGAAGAAGGCTTGCTCATAAAATAATTAGAAAATAAGCAAGTTAACCCCAAGAGAGTGTTAGTCTTGACTGAAGTATTATAAATTACAGTGCTTATGATAAATGCTATGAAAATTCAGAAAGCAAACTCCAACTACGCTAGAACCATCAGGAACTCTCCAGGAAGGGAGTGGGACATGAGCTGGGTCTTGTGGGACCAGAAAGAGTTCTTTTTTTCTATAACATGTGACTTTCCAATGAGGAGATAAGATGAATTCAATGAGTTACTCATGAGTCTGGCCTTACTTCATAGCCACATCTTACCTTCCCATTTCTCTGTATTTCCCATCCACCAAAATCTAGCGACTAATAACACATCTTTTAGTCACTGCTTGTTTATTTCCATCTTTAACTTCTCAAATTTCCACCTTATTGACTGTGTGAAAATTCCTCTTTCTTATATTTTGAACAAAATCACTGCCAATTCCAAACGCCTTGACCTTCCACCATTGTGCAGTTTGGGTATCTTTTCCCTGCCTAACCTTTGTTGGTTTCTTTTCTCTCCTGATTGAAAAATAATGTAGAAATAGCAGAATGACTATTCTAAAGATTTTATGATGCAAGTATTTTTTAAAATCACAAATTTACTCTAGTATATTCCACATCCCTGAGCCTCTTGAGTTCAAAAATTTTAGTGTTGTCTATATATACTCTTTTCATTCCCATACTTCTTATATTTTCCTCCTGGCTGCCCAAAGCCTGGTTCTATCCCTGCTTTCAAATGTCAGGTTAAAAATTACCTGCTCAGAGATGCTTTGCCCAAACCAGCAGCAACCAGCAGCCCCCACCCCCACCTTCCTATCTAGGGCCACAGTATATTCATGTCCCACTTGTATCCTTCTGAGCATTTATCAATGCCCAACCACATTTATTTATCTATACTTGTTAAGTGTTTCTTCATCTTCTAGAATTAAAATGCCATGACAGCAGGGAATATATGTGTTTCACAAATACCTACCCAGAGTTCTGCATAGTGCCTGCCATGTAATGCTGTTGTTGTTGTTGTTGTTGTTGTTAGGTGCCGTCGAGTCGGTGTCCAACTCATAGCGACCCTCATAGGGTTTTCAATGGCTGACTGTTTCGGGATTGCCTTGGGAGTGGATTGCCAGGCCCTTCTCCCATTTTTGCGGTGCTGGGAATCGAACTCGGGACCTCAGAGACTGCAGTGCAGCGCTCTACCAACTGAGCCAAACCCAGCCCCGCTGTTGTTGTTAGGTGCCATCAAGTTGGTATTCGACTCACAGGGACCCTATGTACAACAGATCAGACACTATTGTCATGCTTCTCTGCTATTCATAGGGTTTTCAATGGCTGATGGTTTTTTGGGCTTGGGTTGCCAGGTCCTTCTCCCAAGCCTATAGCACCTGGTGTTCCCAGGTGGTCTCCCATCGAAGTACTAACCAGGCCCTACCCTGCTTAGCTTTGGAAACTTGATGGCTTTGGATGCCACAGTGGTATGGCTGCAGGCTGCCATGTAATAGACATTCAATAATCATTGAATGAATGAATTGTTAGTTTTTCTAAGGAGAACTCACTTTAACTCTTTAGTGAGTACATTTTCAGACATTCTCCTATGTGAGCACATTTATATATTTTTTCTTTTCTAAAAAAATAAATAATAATAGGACCATACTATGTGTGTTTCATTATCTATTTTGTTCAACTAAAACAGAAGTCCCCAACCTTTTAGGCATCTGGGACTGTTTTTGTGGAAGACCTTTTTTTTTTCATGGATCTGGTGGGGATAGTTTTAGAAGGACTCAAGTTCAATTCACTTACTGTGTAAATACAGATGAAGCTTCACTTGCCCTCCCACAGCTCACAATAGTACCAGTCTGCAGCTAAGGGTTTGGGGACTCCTGGCCTAAAACAGCTCATGAACACCTTTCTATGGCAGAATTGCTTCCTTTGAGTATAGCAAGGTTTCTAAAATATGGAAGCTAACCAAATACCTATTTTTGAATAATCAGAGTCATTTTTAACTAATTCAGATATATAGAACTTCTGTTTTCTGAATACGAAAGTATTGTTAGTCACTTTGAAGACTATCCATTGATTAACAGTAGTCAATTTTTCTTTTATATTATGTCATCTAAGAACTCCTACTTACAAAATCATGCACTCTTGTTTTAGTACAGCTCTTCGGTGTGTTACATCCTCTTGTCCTATTTCAAATGCCAAGGACTTTCTACTCAAACTGCGACCCTTTTCATCCAAACAGCAACACTTCATATTGACACTTCTATATACCTTTCTTTCTTAATCATTAAATTTTCTTTCTTCTTCACATTTCAACATTCCCATGAAGGTTTTTAATTTTCATACAGTATTCTCTCTTTCCTGGCTTCTCACAAGTATACAAGTATTTTCTTCCTCATTTTTTGGCCATAAAATTATTTTCCCAAGCATAGCCTTTTTTTCATTTGTGTGCTATATCGATTGATGGATTACCACTGAAGTCAATATTTCTAAGTCCCAGATAAGTGATTCATTAATTTCCTTAAACACTCAGTTAAGTCCTTTAACATCTCTCTGTTCCAGACTCTATGGCTCTGTGTTCCACTTTATACATACTTTCAATTTTTTTGTATCACTTCTATTATTAGAAAGATCACTAAGGCTACAAATTATGGTCTTTAAACACTCAAAGGCAAAAGCAGACATACAAAGAGAGCCAAAAAGAAACTGAAGCACCAAGAAAAAAAAAAAGATGACTTATCAACATTAAATTCCCCAGAAAATTATTTAAATTGTTGTGAATGTGTTTTATAGAAGACCAGAGTAACAGTAGAAAATAAAAATAAAAGACATCGATAATCTATGAAAAATGCATAACATATATAAAGACAACTAGGTAAGTATCAATGTCAAAACAAGTCAAGAGCATGCAGAATTCTGGCCAAATTTGGAATGCAAAATGCATTTGGTACAATAGAGTACCACATGTATTATCCTGTTGGCAAAGGATTTCTTTGATCTGGAAGAAGGCCAATGATTTCGCATACCCAATGTTGGTGGGAAATCACTGCTGTGGACCATGAAGATGATAAAGTCCAGCACTGTCCAAAAGGAGGAGGCAGGGAGTACTGCAGACCCAGAACGCCTCCTTCCACCAAGAAATGCTTACTTAGGCTTGCTCAAGGGCAACTCTCTCTTCTCTATAATTTCCCCATTTTGACCAACATGAGACCTTTACCTACTTTCTTTTTTTTCAGTCAATTTTCTCATTAAATTTCCTACCAAACATCTATGTTGTTGATATTTAAATTCAGAGTAATATTATATATGAGTATGATAGCTATTAAAATAGCTACCATAGCTACCATTTTTTGAACACCTACTGTGTGCCATGCAATCTTTTTTTCTTTCTTTTTTTCTTTTGGCAGTGTTGTGGATTGAATCCAGGGCCATGGGCATACTGAGTAAGTGCCCCACCACTCAGATACATCCCTAGCCCACAAGCATTTTCTATATGCAGTATTTCTTATCCATTGTTATTATTGTTAGGTGCTTTTGAGTAGGGTCTGACTCAGCCATTTCTTACCCATAGAACAACTATACAAAGCAAGCATTACCCTGGTTTTACAAAGGAAAAAATTGAGGCAGCGGTAAAATAACTTTGCCAACACCCCCCAGTTATAAAGGACAGCAGAAGACTTAGAACTCAGGTCTGACTTCCAACAGATAGATGCTTTCCACATTATCCTGCTTTGTTGAGAAAAGGGTTATTTTGAGAGCATATAATGCAGGCATTCATTCGTTTGCTGACATGAAAATGTGGGCTAAATTCACTTTGTAATTATTGAAACAATTCAAAAGGATGACTTATAATCTAAACTTATGAGGGAAGTATAAAATTTCTGACAATAGTACTTCCCTTCATCAGAATGTGCTGTTGTTGTTGTTGTTGTTGTTGTTGTTGTTGTTGTTGTTAGGTGGTGTCAAGTCATGTCTGACTCATAGCAACCCTCATGGGGTTTCCAATGGCTGATTGTTTGGGGATTGCCTTGGGAGTGGATTGCCATGTTCTTCTCCCATTTTTGTGGTGCTGGGAATCGAACCTGGGACCTCAGAGACTGCAGAGCATCATTCTACCAACTGAGCTAAATCCCAGCCCCTCAGAATGTATAGGGTATTGATAATGATACACTACTATCTGGCTTTTAAATTTTGCCGCTTTTCTGTCTGAATCATTTGGAGTTTAGGCAGAAGTTCAAACCAAATCTTACCAGGAAGAAAAATATTGACAAACCTTATCTGTGTTCACTAACCCCTAAGGCAGCAGGAATTTTCCCTTCCTGTGGATCCACTGCAGACTTTTTTTTCTCTTCTACTATATCAAAATGAGGGAGAAGGGCCTAGCAATCCACTCCCAAGGCAATCCCGAAACAGCCATAGAAAACCCTATGAGGGTCGCTATGAGTCGGATACTGACTGGACAGCACCCAACAACAACATATCAAAATGAACCAGGCACTGCCTAGCAGTTAAGCCTTCTGCAGTAGGCCGGCTCCCGCACACCCATCTGGAAGTAAATGAAATTCATGCATAGTCCTTAGATATTTCCTCATTTACTGCTATTTAATGCAAAAAGTACTAAGCCAAATCCAATCCTGGCGAACTGCCTTTTTCTCACGATAGAAATTTTATTAACCAGCCAAATTATTTTACCACCTACTGGAAAGTCTCCAGTAAAATTATTCCCCCATTGATAGCAAGAGCTGGAGGTGATTCCAATCCGCTGAAATGATAGCACAATAATCTAGTACAAAAATGGTTATGCAAAGTTTCCTTTTATAAAATAACACAAAAGTAAAAATTCTTCAAGTTAAACCACTGACAATTTCCCATTACAACCATTCACAGAAATATTCATGATGAATGTTTTCACTATGTTTAAACTGGTAAAGTTCCCTTCTCTACTTAGAAGAGCTAAATTATTCCTAAGTAAACATTAAGCTGTCATTTCAAGAGTAAACTATTTAAAATAGAATAACAGCCACACTCAGGCATACTAAAAATGGCACCCATAAAATGACGTCAATTACTTCATGTATTCTATCCTACTCAAATAAAAACCAGTACAATCATCCTTTTTACATATTATATTTTCATGAAAGGTCATTTAATGTGGTTAAATAATCATGCAGAGGGGGAAACAGTAGTATACATAAAAGATTTTAAAAAATCAATTTTACCCTCTCCCAAATAAAATTAATAGTGGAAACCTACAACTTTATTTGCACATATTTAATTTCAAGATAATAGTCCAATTATGGCTAATGTCAGGCTGGGTTTACCTCAGTTGGTACAGTACTGCTCCACATTCTTGGAGGACACAGGTTCAATGCCCAGCACTGCAAAAAATGGGCGAAGGACGTGGCAATCCATTCCTGAAGCAATCTCTAAACAATCAGCCATTGGAAAGCCTATGAGGGTCACTATGAGTTGGACTCGACAGCACCTAACAACAATATGGCTAATGTCAACATTGTACAGTGAATCTCAGCACTAGAAACTGCCACTCATTTCTACAAATGGTTCTGCCTGAGAATTGAGCTTTGTTCAGGGCAAACCAAACAAACAAGAAGACATTCAATCTGCCATCCAGGTGCTATGTACTAAGTACAAGGATCCTTAGGACATGTGTGCTAACATTGGCAAGTACATAAAAAAGGCACCACAGAAATGCCATGAAAAAACCAAAAGCTTATTTTAGGTGAGGAAAAGTTAGAGTTTGGTAGGGTTTCAAAAGGTCGAAAGGAAGGGAATCAAGGAGGCTTGACAGGTGGAAACACAGGAGGAAATGCCAGGCTCAAAATACACCTCAGGACACCAAAAGAAGAAACATAGGGAATCCATATGCAAACTTAGACACTGTAGACTCAGTCCATCAACCTAAGAGGCTCCGGAAGTTCTCATTTCTCCTTTGAATCTTTGAGCAAGAGGGACACACTCTGACTATCCTCCGAGTAGTCATGCACAAAGGCCAAGATCAACAATTCAGAGTGAGGACAGACTAGCAAGGAACTTCCTGCAGTTGCACAAGTCAAAGGTCTAAGAACATGAAGTACTGCAATGGTCAAACCCATAATAACGCTAGCCACTGACTATTCCTGTATCTCAGTTTATTACTTCACTAAACACATACAGTGGGCTGGGATTTAGCTCAGCTGGTAGAGTGCTGTGCTGCAGTCTCTAAGGTCCCGAGTTCAATTCCCAGCACCGCAAAAATGGGAGAAGGACCTGGCAATCCACTCCCAAGGCAATCCCAAAACAGTGAGCCAATGAAAACACTATGAGGGTCGCTATGAGTCGGATACCGACTTGACGGCACCTAACAACAACAAACACAGACAGTACATACATTCCATCCCACAGATAATTGAAACATTAGCAATAAAACAAAAGGCTATTAACTAAATTCAGGTATTCAAAATAATGCATGTAAAATTTAGGTGCATGATACAAAGCTTAACAAACAGCTTAGAAATTTAGTTTGTATATCTATAAGGATTTTGTACTTAATAATTTTCTACAACAATGTTAAGTTCATTTTGAAAGTGAATTCTAGGTAATTTGTTCAAGTAATATATTCAGTGTGCTTTTAAATTCTCTAGCGCTAAAATTCAGTATTCATCTTATTATATAAAAATTATTCACACTTAGAGCTTTGGAAAATCTAGGGCTATTCAAACTACACACAATTTATTTCTTTTAGCATTGTTATTGCTCTGCTGAAAATGTATGTATGTGGAGTCTCTGTTTTTAAAGATAATTAATTTGTATATATAGATTGCTTTCCTCTTAAGGTTATTGTGGGATGCCACAATTGTTTGGTGATATTTAAAGTATAAATATTAAGGTACTGCATGGTCTTGAAAGTGGAAGCCCATTAAATATTTATAAATTAACAATTACAGTTATATATAATATATAACTATAGATTGATGTGGAATTCTATTACTATGAGGGCAAATAGGAAAAATTTTGAAATACTTTGCAAAGTCTAGTTATTTTTCAAAACACAAATAAGAATAATTCTGTCTTTCCTACATGGTATCTTTCCAAAACAAGAATAAAAATCCCACAATGGCAATGACTATTTATTTTAAATATAAGAATAAATAAGAATTATAAAAACATGTATGAAGAAGCTTTACTGAGGCATTTTAAGACTTATGTAAATGTATTTTAAATTGAAAGACTCAAAATTCAAGTGATATTGATTCTCTACAGCAATATGTGAAGACAATACAATACCAAATAAAATCCTAAAGACAAATTTGGAGCAAACAGGTCTTGAAAAAAATAATTCCTAGTTTGTTAGGGAGGAGAATCATGAAAGTTGAATATCCAGAAATTTTCTGGGAAAGAATGATGAGGTGACACTTACTCTATCAGATTTTAAAGTGCATTTTAAAGTTTAAAAATGAAAAAGACTTGACAAGGGAACCAGAATAGACATAAAAATCAATGAACAGGGCAGAATAAATAAGTGGCTAATGCTGATAAGAAGGGCCCTTTGAATCACTGGGGAAATGGCAGGTATTCAGTAAGTATGGTGGGGAAACTGGAGAAAATGTAAAATATATATTATCCCTCATTCTTATTTTTTTCAGAATTAAATCCAGATTAATTAAAGATACAAATACTCAAATGTAATTATGAGCACACAAGAAAATTCACTAATATCACTATAGGGAAAAACTTTCTAAACATGATATAACCTGGAAAAGACCAATAAATCTGACTACATGAAGCCATTTAACACTGAACTGCAAAAATACCAGAAACAAAGTTAAGCAGAAAAATGGAACTGGGTAGGGGAAATGGCAATATATGAAGTAAAATGTTACCATAAATGAGATGCTAGCTTTCAAATCTGTTAGTTGGGGTCCTGGTAGAAGACACAGCACACTTCAGTGGGATGCTTGGGGGATGATTAATAAGGGAACTTTTTACGGAAGTGTAGACAAGCTAAGGGAAATCAACCAAGGGTGTCAAAGGACCCCAGACCTACCAATAGCCCAGGAGGGATTCATTATCCACCCTCAGTCATAAAGGGCAAGGGAGGGGATAGGTTTTGGAATCTATGGTGAGTGGCAACCACCAGACAGGAGCTGTGGCCTTGTTAGAAGGATGCAGCCCACCAAGGGTCAACCTGTCCAGAGGACAAGAATAAATGCCATGAACTCACTCTGCTCCTACCCATCCATTTCCTGCCAATGGCTCCAGTGGCTGATTCAAGGGGCATACAGAGGGCCAGTACCTCACTGAGGCTCCAAAGAGCAGGGTGGGAAGGGAGAGGGGTGAGTCTGGAGGTGGAAATGGAAAAGTTGTCACTGTCAGATATTATAATGATTAACAACAGTGGTAAAGAGGATGTGAAGAAGTGAAGACTTAAATACAAGTTCATGCCTCTGCAAATATACCCACTCTTCTGGAGGTCAAGTTGACAATATGAAATGGGAATATTTTGCAACTCAAAAGTTCTACTTTAAAAGCTCTATCATTTGTAAATGCTAAAAGAATGAGTATGTGTCTATATACATATATGGGTACATATGCAGCCTTGTTTATTGTAAGGAAAATGTAACAAACTAAATGCCCATTAATAGGAAACTGGTTAATGTGTTATTGTATTTATAAAATGGAATAATATGTTGATGTTAAAATTGATTATGTAGGTTTATATTTCTTAATAAGATGGTGATAAAAAAGCCATTAAGTGAAAAATACAAAGGAACATATTACAGAAAACAAATCAAAAGCGACATACCTGAGGAAATGGTGAAATTATGGCTGACTTTCATTGATTACTTCTATTTTCCATTATATGTGTTTTCTAAGTTTTCAAACAGCAACATGAATTATTGGCTACCTGTTGGTAATCATTTTAGGAAAAAAAGAAATTTTAATGTAAAACTAACTAACAGATAATTCAGGCTCTTTTCTATTTGGTTTTCTTCAAAAGAAAAAAAACTAGATGGAGCTCTGCATCAGGGTAAATGAGTGTGTCTGAAATTAAAAGCCTGGGAAATGGAGAACTATAAATATTTATGAGAGACTTATATTTGGTGAGGGAAGGAGATGTTTTTAATGACAGAAAAAGGTACACTATACAGTTGCTTCCACCACAAAAATGACAGGATCACCAGTCATCAGACTCAGGTTTTCTCTAACCTCTAAAATATAATGTCAACTTCAATGAAGACCATTATAAATCAGTCCTAATTTTACATTAATATCAGAATAATACTAATAAAATTTAAGTGTCGAGCAACATCCTGCCCATAGTATTAGTCTTATAGATAAACTGAAGTTTTTTAAACTCCTTCAATATCAATTAGATTAACTAGTAGTTCTTAGCTATTAGGGGAAGGCAATTTATTCATGGAGATAATTTGAAAATTAGTCTATGGAATAAAATCATGGCCAGGTACAGAGGTGCACACCTGTAACCCCAGAGACTCGGTAGGCAAAGGCAGGAAA